>PRKT01000368.1:94682-160368 GCA_003671525.1 Saccostrea glomerata | reverse complement strand
GCTTTTTATCTTTACTATGTAAAGAAACTACTGAGCTATTCCGAGTTTCTTTTTCGTTTTGTTAATAAAAATAAGATTAATTCAACCGAGAAAGAGAAAATAAAGATTTATCCCTTTCTTTTTCATCAATATAAGAAATATTAAAGCGTAGAAGGAAAAAATAATTAATCGCGTATTTCATGAATGAATAAATTGATTTATTAATAAATAATTAATTAATTAAATAAAATAATTATATCATGGTAAAGCAGAGAGTAATTGTCAAAATTTAAACAGAAACTCTATTTTTCGGAAATGAAATTATAAGTATATCGATCAACTGGTCTATTTCTTTAAAAAATAATTCATCGAATTGTATGATCTATTTTGTCAAAATTAAATACTACTAATATGATTTTCTCAAATAAATCAGAGTTACCGGAGAAAGATTTTTGGTAAGCTACGATGTTCGCGTAGACAAAAAGCAAATAAATAAATCATAAGCAGGATATTGAAATGTATCTTTTTTTCATGCAATATTCTGTTTTTCCTTGTTTATCGTCTGATAACGTTAGAAATATGTTTACGCGCCTGACCTGCATGTATGCACAATTATTTAAAGTCTTGATGTTACGAATATATTAATATAACATCAGACAATGATCCAGATGATTTTAACAACGATTTTGGCCGTATACGTTCAAATTTTAAATTTATTTTATAAAGCTAATTATAATTTCCTTGACATATGTCTAAATTAATAAAAGAAATCAAAAGTATAAAGTATAATGAATGAAAATATTCTACCAAATTTATCACACCATGGCTGTTACTATAAAATAGAAGATTTTCATTAATTTTATCTGGCATTAGATAACATGAAAATAATATATACACATACAGGGGAAAACATGAAGTTTTTTAACAGCTTACCTTTTCGGCGTGGAAATAAACTCAAAATATAATCCATCGGGATGCCAAAAATCAAAATAAATCGAAGACCTTTCCTTACAAGAAAACTGGCACATATGTGTACAGCTCTCTAATTAGCACACTGTCTTCCTGTGCGGTTAACCCTTCTCCCCTAACTGACACCTCGGCCCATGTGTGTGTGATCACCGTCAACATACCTGTACTGATTTCTCACCTGGGGTCAATAATGATTTTATATTTTAAAACTGTCAAAATGTTGCAAAAATCAAAATCCTTTGTCTTTCACAAAGGTGTGAAATTATACCCAGTACAGTGTCACTGTGAGACAGGAAATCCCTCTCCGCTTGAACGCGCACAATACACAGGAATCCACCAGTTACTGAGGAGACCACGATTAGTCCGTGCAGCTACTTGTACACTGTGTATACATGTACTAGATCTAACAAGGACAAAAAATTACTTACCAATGCAAAATGCACATAAAATGCTGTTCCGATATTGTTTGTGGTGTTTATGAATTTCTTTTTTTCAGTAAAATTTTTGTTAACGCGCCGTAAATAGTCCGAATAGAATTTTGCAGTAATAAGCTTGGTAGTTTTTTTCTTTTTTTTTTGGCAATGTTTTGGTTGAAATTTCATACATGAATACAAAATTTTCTAAATCAACTTAGCTTCTATCTACTGATATTGGGAAAATAATCCCCATCCAAAGTTGTGATTGTGCTGTGTTTTGTGTAAGACACATTAATAGAGTCTAAGTAAATAAGTGGGAAGGGGGGATGAATGTTACATCAAAATTGACTTTTTACACGAAAGTAATCATGATAATCTGCATATCGTAAATTTAAATGATTAATTCAAATTTTTATTAAATTATATGATCAAAGTAAATGTCATTGTGAAGTATGTTAAACATGTACGAAAGCTGAAATTTGCTAACCCGCTTTCGGGCACGCACGTGTACACCAGGAGTAGGGCTGGTGCAGGGGATCGCACCTTGTCCAGTGTACAGCTGTGAGGACCAGGTATGCGTACTAGGTCTAGCTCTAGACATTATGTAATTTTATTTATCTTCTACGGATTGGTAGGCCATCAAATTACACACACATACACACCCTACTGATTTCAAGATCTATGCCCCAGAATAAAGGAATGACACTTTACAGACGACTCGGAGAATGCTTATTACATAAAATCTGCGTATTATAATCCTATATTTGAAGATTAATATTTTTAAAACACTTTCATTTATAGCCCCACTGAAAGTGAAAATGCGATAGATCGTTTCTTTAATCAATTCACTATTAAAATAAAAAAATAAAAATACGCAACGAAAATATGAATTAATATTGAATATCATGAATAGCACACTTGATGCTTTATCTTGCATTGTCGTATAAAAATACGCAACGAATTAAATATCAATTAATATTGAATATCATGAATAGCACACTGGGTGTTTTATCTTGCATTGTCGTATAAATATATCACATACAGTAATTCATATCTAAAGTCCTGGATCTAAATACAATGAACGCATTTAAAAAAAGTAATTCAAGAATTTTAAAACGCTATTTGAAAATTGCTTTGACGATTGTTATAATTATTTAGATACAAGAGAGAATATTTTTTTTAGAAAAATTAATTTTCATTTTGTACTTCAAATATTTCAACGACTATGAATTTTAAAATATCATTAATTACGTTTTATTTTGTTTTGGTTAACATTTTAAAAGGGAGGTAACTCGCGTTTTAGATCAAGACTGTTTTCTCACCTGTAATCGGTAAGATGCACCGCGACGGTGTGATCTACCTGGATTGCTGAACCGCGGGGGCAAGCGGTTTTTACCTGAGACACCTGTACTAACCGCGATGAAATTCGCACCGCGGGGGTGCGCGGTAAATGCATAAACCGCGTTGACTGTACTGTACATACATACATACAGTCATGTAATTTTGCCATAAGCAGAACATTTAAAAAAAAAATTGAAAATTTTGCCATGAAAATTCAAGTAAAAGAAAGTGATAATTGAAGGTTTTTATAGCCCTCTGTTTTATTTTGAACCAATTACCAGATTAAAAACAATGACCACAGTAATTATCAGTAAATCTCAGCATCGACAGTACCTCAACAGTAATTATCAGCAATTCTCAGCAACAACAGTACCTCAACAGTATTTATCAGTATTTATCAGACTCAACAGTAAAAGGCAACAGTAATTATCAGTATTTATCAGAAACAACAAAAAATATCAGCAACAACAGTAATAATAACAGTAAATATCAGTATTTATCAGCAACAACAGCACATTATCAGTAATTAACAAACTTTATCAGTAAAATTTGGGATTCTCAGCACTTTTTTCGTCCAGTAGTGAATATTCAACGTTGAAAAATGACCCCGGTTCAATATTCAACGTTGAAAAATGACCCCCGGGTCAATTTTTAACTCGGGTCAATATTCAACGTTACACCGGATCATGACAACGAGCACACGGCGGTGTGACCGGTCGGCTTGGGATGCTCACTCCTCCATGGCACCTGATCCCACCTCTGATGTTTCGGAGGTCCGTGTCTGCTCTGCTCTTATTTTGTATATTGTTTAATGGACGTTGAGATTGAATACTGTTCGTTATCTCCATATCCTTCTTCTTCGCAAAAAGGCATTATAATTATTGGACATATTAATATCTATAATGCCTTTTGTTAAAATTAAGTTGACTTGTAATAGCAATTTTAAATGATAAATAAATGAAGTATTTAGAATAAATACCTTTCTTTTCGAATTTTGATTTGAATTCTTGCAAATCCTCTTCTAATGAAGATATTTTTCCAATAAGAGATTGGTTATTCTTATAATCTTCCTTGAGTTTTTCTATGACATTTGTTTCGTTCTCCTCTTCTAGTGCCTGACTTTGAATATTACTCAGTCCAGACATGTAGTCTTTGTTTGTGTACGTTTGCAGTCTTTGGCAGATATCAGTTATTACTATCCACGTGTCATCAAACTCTGTCTCTGAGGTAGAAGACGAGCTTATGTGTCCAAACATGTTGTTTCGTATCATCCTAATCCTTTCAATATCGTCGCCTATCGATATTTCTCCTACGGAAGGCATGGTGTTTCCACCCCAACCTTTTGTTGGATGAGGAATCTTTGAACATATATTTCTTATCAGTGTATATAAAAGCGTTATATCAAATTCTTTATAACCATCTGTTTTTGAGCCTATAAGATGAAGTTCTTGCTCGGGGCGTATTTTCTTATAAATTGATGAGGCTTTCACTTTGTTGTAGACAAGACCCGGAGGTACCTCCATTTCTAAGACATCTCTACAGGCCTGGGTCAGTTCTTTGTTTATTGCCATTCCGAGTTTAGCAAACCTAGAACGGTCGCTAGGGTTTGGTCCAGAAGTCATATTGCAATTTTATTATAACTCTGAAACGAAAGAAGAATTTTAATCAGTAACTTACTAAAAACACAAACTTATGCTCCTTTTTACAAACACAGTCAGAACGCAATATAAAAAAGTAGAACTTGCAGATCCATTTGGCCTATGAAGATATAAAGTATACATAGAGATTCCGGCTAGCCCACTTCCGTCCACTTCCGGTTAGCCCACTTCCGGTTATGACGTCACTTCCGCCCTATCTAGGCTGCTTATACTACTGACGATTTCTCAGAGATGACTGGACAGATTCTCATGAAATTTTCAGGGATGATAGAAAATTAAAATACATTTCAAATGTAATTTTCAGTTTTTCAGAATTCACTTCCAGTCGTCAGATATGTCCGATTTCCATTTCTTCCAAAAATATTTTGTCCGAGTCATATCTCAGAAACGGTAAAAGATTAAGACACCAAACTTATATGAGTAATTGATCTTGATAAGTAGACAAGTTTAAATGGGTTAAGATTGTCCGCCGTCACTTCCGGTCGTCACAGGAAGTGATCAAATAAATCAAAAATTTTCTTTCATGAAACTTTTTTTGCATTACATAATAGTGTCTTATATGCAGTTTCGTAATATGTCAGTCCCCCTGGAAACAAAAACGACAACTTTCGGTTATAACAGAAAAACTGGATATTTTGAGTATTTTTCTTTCCCATAAATATTTTTGATAGATAAAATATTTGTAATGATTTTTTGACATTTTATTCAGACTGCAGATGTCTACAGTATTGTCAAATATCTTTGTAAAATTCACTTCCGGTCGCGTGATTTCCGGTCCTCAAAATGAGAAGTTATCATAGCTAGATCTCGTAAACGATAAAAATTAAGACACCAAACTTATCTAGAGTGATAGATCTTGATAAGTAGGCAAAACCAATTGGGTTGACCATGTTCGCCGTCACTTCCGTTCGTCACAGAAAGTGATCCAAAAAATCGAAATTTTCAACTTTTCTTTCATGAAACTGTTTTAGCATCACATTATAGCATCTTATTTGTAGTTTTGAAATATTTCAGTACCACCGGAAACAAAAAAGGACAACATCCGGTTATAAGAGGGAAACTACATAATTTCAGTATTTTTCTTTCCAATAAATATCATTTATTTATAAAGTATTTGTAATGATTTTTGGATATGTTATTCAGACTGCCACTGTCTACATTAATATTAAGAATTTCTGCAAAACTCACTTCCGCTCGCGTGATTTCCTGTCCTCAAAATGAGAAGTTATCATAGCTAGATCTCGTAAACGGTGAGAGATTAAGACACCAAACTTAATGAAGTGGTTAATCTTGATGAGTAGGCAAAACAGTTAGGATAAGATCGTCCGCCGTCACTTCCAGTCGTCAAAGGAAGTGATCAAAGATATCATCAATTTCAACTTTTCTTTTTGGAAGACTTCTTGGCATCACACTATTGCATCTTAATTTTTGTTCCGATATATGTCCGTCCCAAAAGAAACAAAAACAGCAACTTCCGGTTATGAGAGAAAAACTTTATAAATTGAGTATCATACTATCCCATAAATATATTTTATAATATGAGTATTTGAAATGATTTTAGACACGTTTTTCAGATTTCAAATGTTTCGAGTAACTACAAATATCTTTTTAAAAATTGACTTCCGGTCACGTGGTTTCCTGTCCTCAAACTGAGTAGTAAGCATAGTCAGATCTTGGCAATGGTAACAGATCAAGACAATTAACTTATATGAATAATAAACCTTGAAGAGTGGGCAACAGATATAGGGATAAACGCCTCCGACGTCACCACCGGTCGTCACAAGAAATGATTTTAAAAAATCGAAAATTTCATTTTTTTTCCATTTTTTTTTTTGTATTACATTATTGCATCTAATCAGTAGTTTTGAAATATGTCAACCCCACCAAAAACAAAACAAGAAACAACTTCCGATTTAAAGAAATAAAACTACGTCAAGATCAAAAGGTCAAGGTCATTGGAAAAGAATTAAAATTGCTTATATATGTCTTTCCCCCAAATGATCTTGATCTTAGACTTTGATATTTCATCTTGACCTTTGACCTTGACCCTTACTCAATAGTTAAAAAAATCTTTATTATATTTAGCTTGACTCAGCTTCAAGTGTTAAACTCAATTTTATAAGGTTTTTTATGACTTTGACCTTTGATCTCGATAAAAAACCTTGACCTTTAACCCCATTCACCCAAAGGTCACACTCAAGCTTGAGTTCGTGGACATATTTACATCTCTCACTTTAAAAAATATTCATATAACCCCCACCCCTTACCCCTTTTTTTCTCTTGAAAAAAATCAATACCAACATAGAAAAATTTTGTATAACTCACATGACACGACATATGGACATGAAATTTAAGGATTGCAGTAGAAGACACATCAAAGAAAGTGTTTTGAGAGTTTAACGGTGAGTCTCTGAAGTATATAATGAAATTCTAATGAGTATCCGAAAAAAACTACATTTTTTTTGGTCTGAAATCTAGGTGCTGATGAGCATAAAAATTAATTAAAACTTGCATTGGCTATTTCTTCAGTTTTTGTCAACAGCATTCGATCCTCCTGCTCTAATACGAAATTTTGATACTAAGTAACCTTGATTTCTTTTATATGTAGAATTTATTTCAATTTTATTTACCTTTATCATTAGTTGAAGGAATCTCGGAAATAACAATTTTTTTTATCAAATGAATTTCTACGCAATTCAGATAGGTTAGATAGATTGCAGTTATCTCGCTTTGTACGTTACAGTGTTGAGAAAATGCCCGTGACTCACAAATTATTACAACAAATTACATGTAATCTGCCTAGTAGCGTGCACATGTACCAAAAATGCACTCCGGGACTACCCAGATTTTGGTTTGATTTTCCGAGCAGGGTAATACTCCCAGTATTCTGTAACTCAAACTATGCCCTAAAGAAAATTCAACAATTGATATGGGGTCATTCACCTTCTTCTAAGGCTAAGGGCTTTTTAGCTTAATTTCCTCTGCAACTCTGCAACTCACCACGTGTATTAGTTTCGCATTTACAGCTCTGTATATGCTAAGTTTCATAGTAATACCTACATGTTGCACATCATTTTTTTTTTCAGCAAGCACTCTGATTCTCTGCAAATGTGTCTCATAATTATTCTAATCATTTTTCCACATCAAATATCACATCAAACAGGGAATATCTCAGTTTTTTAAAGAAATTTTCATACTCAATTGTCTGTGCAATGTATTGTCTATTAACTTATAATGTGTAACAGGTCAACAGATAATTTTTACTCCTCCAAGCCACCTGATCCCAGCTTCCTAAGGTCAGTGTTTTATGTCTCCCTCATATATCTGTATTGTTTATACATTTTATCGTTCACTGTGCTCTATATTCATCTTTTTACTCTCTCTCTCTCTCTCTCTCTCTCTCTCTCTCTCTCTCTCTCTCTCACTCTCTCTCTCTCTCTCCATAAACATAAAATAAATGTAAATTGATTTCCTTCCTTGTTTTGCGAAGCCAAGTGGAAGATCCAGTATTGGAGTATTGAAAATTGTTTTAATGCTGTTAAAGCTAACATATGAAAATAAAAAAAAACCAGGTAGGCGTTTTGGTAATTGAATCATCCTGTTCAAACTATATGTATCTAAGATCAGTGTTTTAAATTCATTTTTTCAATCGTTCACTATGCTCAATGTTCATTCTTTTACTTTTGATCTCTCTCTCTCTTTCTCTCTCTCTCTCTCTCTCTCTCTCTCTCTCTCTCTCTCTCTCTCTCTCTCTCTCTCTCTCTCTCTCTCTCTCTCTCTCTCTCTCTCTCTCTCTCTCTCTCTCTCTCTCTCTCTCTCTCTCCATACATAAATAAAAAATGCAAATCAATTTCCTTCCTGTTTATGAGAAGGTCTAGTGGAAGATCCAATGTAGTAAAATGTTGAAAGTTCGTTTAATGCTGTAAATACTCACACATAAAACTGAAGTATTGGGTTTTTTTAATGCGCGAAAGTGTGTTAGTGCGGGGAGAAGGTATATGCGTGATTCTGCGTAGAAATAGGAAATGGTATACCAGTGCAGTCCACTAAATGTTTTCCCATAGGCGACAATTTCTTCTCATAGCAGTGTCCTTAATTTTCCGTCGGCAGTGAGTGACCCCTCAAATCATATCATATCAGGTTGTCTTTTCTTGGTTGAAATCTCAAGTTGCCATATCAGATTCGTTTTCCGGAAAAATGCCTTTGTCTGCAGTAACCTCTAAAAAGTAAAGTGAAAGTAAGGGAATTTCAGATTTTCACTGGCGCTATAATACACAAAATAATTCAGCTGATCTTCTTGATAAATTACATTTTTTAAACTCTTTTGGTAGGAAGGATGCTCCTTATCAACTAATGTGAGGTTCAGTGAAGAATATCTGGACAATTTTTTTTTATGAAAGTCTGCAAATTAAGGAGATGGTAATTTTTTTTTCTTCAATATCTTTTCCTACCAATTCTTCAAATAATTATTGGGATGTACCCACATGCCTTAAAATGCGTGACTGCGGGGGACGGGGCTAAATCCTTAAGATATTGTTTAGTTCAGACATTTATCATATCAAATTTGATTTTAAAAAAAGCCCCAACGACTAAATCAATATTGGATTAACGACGTGCATAACACAGGGGACTCGTGTTGTGATGGTCACCATCTTCTTTCTGGGAAAAGGATATTCTTATCCATCTATCATATATCCGAGATTTGGTCATTTCTGACAAATGGAATGTTCTTGCTATGAAAATCAACTTGCATAGTAGAGAACACAGGACTCGGAAAAATATTTTATCTTCTATGAGCAGAATGCTAAAGAACATGTCATGTCAACTTCTTGATCACGTCATTCGTGAATGGACAGAACGGTTGCGGATCTGCATTGTAATCAAAGAGGGCTTCTTTAAATAGAAGGATATGGAGATAACTAACAGTATTCAATCTAAAAGTTCATAAAACAATACAAAAAAAAGAGCAGAGTAAACACGGACCTCCAAAACATCAGAGGTGGGATCAGGTGCCATGTAGGAGTAAGCGTCCACTGCTGACCTGTCACACCCGCCGTGTGCTCCTTGTCATGATCAGGAAATAACGGAAAAATCCGTCATAAAATCAGTGTATAAATAATGGACTAACAATTGATATGAAAAACGTCAGTCAGCATTTGACTTAGTGATAAACTGTATATGCCGACAAGGTTATTGAATCGACCATAGAACTTACGAAATGATGACTTTATACGAGACTGCTGATATTCTTGTTGAATAAAAAAATTATTTGTTTAATGTAAGTTATTTAAATGGTTCTGAACTTTTTGATAACCCCTCGTATTCAGCCAAAATACTTGTATGAAAGAAGATATTTTATAGGATAAAGACAAAGACAATACACCGACAAAGGAATTGAAGAAATGCTGACTTGAAATAAGGTTGTTTAATTCCCTTTGACAACATTTTATTTCTTAGCAGACTGCCTTGGTATCACTGGCTGGAAGTGATGTTCAGTCCTGCATATTGCATGATTCTATCTGTGATGTAAGAGGTTTCTTTTCGTCTTTCTCCTGATTTGTATCATTTGATAGCACTTTGAAATGTGAATACGTTCGTTTTCTTTGTATATTAAGGAAAAACCTCCTAGTCTGCGCATGCTCTGTAGTATTGAATACTGTAAAATCACATATTTTCGTTGGGTTAAAAATATGGAGGTTTCAGGAAAAAATATTGATTTTTGCGGATATGATTTTGTGATTTGAGAATCTTTCGTTAGTAATGAATATTCAATTCTACATTTCATGGTGGTCATAAACTCATGAGTCTCTCAATACCTCGGAAACAAGAAAAACATCCCCCAAGAAATTCAGTGATTTTACAGTTGATTGGGTCATTTGAACACCACATGCATATGATAACGGGATATAACTACATATATAAAGAACAAAAAGTTGATTTCATTTTATTTGGTCCTAATCGTTTAAAGTGAGTAAAGCATTCAAATTTGAAGCAAATGTAATGACTCTAATATTCCAGTTTCTCTGGGGTAAATCAAATCAACATATGAATAAATGTGAGTCTTGGTAAAACGGTTATCATTAGCTTGCTGGTAACAAACAATCCTATAATGAAAATATTTTTTTTCAGAAAACGATTGATATGGAAGATTTTAGATTCAACGGAAATCTCCTATTCTCCATGTCTTCTGATAAAAATGTTTGCGTATAACCCAAACTAAAAAGAACTAAATTTAGCTTGATCGTATTTCCGTCCTTATTTTAACTGCATGGATATCATACTTGTTTAAAGTTAAGACAGTTTTTAAACAATTCCCCTCGAGTGGTTATTCTAGGAAAAGTCTTTAATATTTTCTGACTGGTCACACCTAAAAAAGACTTTACTAGTAAACTACAGTTAACTATAGCAAATCGAAGTTTTATCAACTGTTATTAGAAGTCTTTCACTCTGAATTTCAGATAGATATAGTTTATCTTTTATTATTCCTCCAAGTAAAATTCTGATGTTAACAAGATGTCTTTGTGAAACACTATGCGCCCGGCGGCAACAAAGTTAAAAAAATCTATTTCTAGCATATTGGTCACAGTCAAGGTCACAAGGTCATTGACCATGGTGTCATTTGGAAGAACTTAATCAGTGGAGTATGCACCCCAAATATGAAGTCCCTGTCTCCTATGGTTCAAAAGTAACGGCAAAAAGTGTAAAAAGCTATTTTTAGCATATAAGTCACAGTCAAGGTCACAAGATCATTGTCCTTGTCGTCGTTTGAAAGGACTTTTTTAGTGGAGTATGCATACCAAATATGAAGTCCATATTTCCTATGGTTAAAAAGTTATGACAAACGGTGGAAAAAACTATTTAAGCATATAGGTCACAGTCAAGGTCACAAGGTCATTGACCTTAATGTCTTTTGAAAGGACTTTGTTAGTGGAGTATGTATACCAAATATGAAGTCCCTATCTCTTATTGTTCAAAAGTAATGGCGAAGGTTAAAGTTGACAACAGACAGAAAGACGAACAGACAAACAGACAAACAGATAAACAGACAAACAGACAGGACAAAAACAATACACGCCCGGGATCTATCGATCCGGGAGCATAAAAAGAACTGTATCTGTTTTTCTTATATATTTTCATAAGTGATCATAAAATGTAATGTCGCTTTACATAAATTAAGGCTCTAAATATTTTTTTTTTCACAGTACAGGTTCATAGTAAATCAAGGTTTGGAAGTAATTACTATAGTTTTCTATAGGAAATTTTTAGGACACCTTTCGAACGATCCTTGTATACTCGTATGCAAACCAAGGTGCCCCGATCACAAATTAAAATGGAAAATCATGTTGACACTACATTTTTTCTGAAAAATATATTATGAAGAAGAGTAATTGAAGCAAACAAGCAAATAGATATTCAAATTCAGAAAAGCTTTGAAAAACCAAAAGTCTCTGTTGAGTCGGTAGCTCTAAAGTACCGACCAGACCCAATCTGACACAAAGCAGTCCCATAGCAGACCCACAGTAGTCCCAGAGCGGTCCCAGCGGTCCCAGCGGTCCCAGCGGTCCCAGCAGTCCCAGCTGTCCCAGAGAGCAGTTCCAGCAGTCCCAGAAAGCCGTCCCATAGGGCGGGGTTTATTAATTTAATGGGCGGAGCGAACTCAGAAATGAGATTTCCAATAAACAATGGAATTATAAAAGGCTGTAGAAATTGATTCTGTGTAGTATGCTTGGAATCCTTACATGTATGCGAAGGTCATTTATGAACAGTGCGCGCATAGAAACAATTTGAAATAATATTAATTGAAGGAAGAAGGCTTTCACACGTACATGCAAAAAATTAAAGTGATCATGAACCAGAGCAGTCCCAAATTAAAATTAACTAAAATTAAAAATAAAAAAATTATTAATTATTAATTAAAATCAATCACAATTATTTTAATATATTAATAATTTGATTATTCGATTTCTTTATTTTCTGTGATTGATAATGTTTCCCATATTTATATTTAATACAGAAAATTAAATGTGAATTAATTATTTTCCACCAGAATTAGCTTTTGATAGATCTTATCGATGTATGGCCAATTTGCATACTATTGGGGTACTCTAATAAATTTCCTAAGCATTGGGGCTTTAAAAATTATTTGTTAATTTTCAGAATATTATTTTTCAGTCATTATTATTTTTACTGACACGTCAATTCTATTATTTTAAATTTCTCTATGTCTATAATACTGTGCTTTAAGTTTTAAGTGTTTTATTTGTAAAGGTTAGAGTGTACATCTGTAAATTACCACAATGGAAGCCTCAGATTATGTTCAAAATTAATTTATCCTGAAAGATATTTATACAAATCTCATTTATCAATTTTATTTTTGCTTTACATAGATTGAAATTAGGGTCATTGTTGACAGCATGTTCAATGCTGTGAAACGCTGATATGTATACAAAAATAACATACACTGAATTTCTGCCCAAAGGCGATTGAAACCGCGAGTATTGATACCATTTTATACAGTTAATCGGCCAGGCAAACAGAAGCAAAAAACTAATAAATCACAATTACCGGTATTTTCAACTGTTTATTTTTAAAATTAATGTACTCTTTTATCAATTTTTTTAATTATATAAATTTAAAACTGCCGGTAATTCATTAATAATTTCCCCAGTGATTATCCACATTGTTTATGTTACGGAAGAATGGTAGCATTAATATATTAAATTTATTGCATGGTCATTTAATAAAGTGTGATGTTTTCTATTTGAGGGTTAAAACATGTCCCTTTTTCAATTACAAATCTTATATCTAACTCTAACAAATTATTTCTAAATAGTACCAATGCAAATTTTTAGTATTTGATTTTACATTAAATACTCACTTAATAAAAAAGGTCTACATGTTGATATTTTGTCTCATAAACCTTATCTTGTATTAAGGGAAAAAATATAATCTTCTCCATGTTCTCTTAACTTCTTTATTTTTTAGAAATTTATTCTAAACTACATTTGTGTAAATATACAGTCTAAGTAAATATTAATTAACTACTGTATAATAATCTCTTTATATTAAAAGATTGTAAGAAATCCTTGTTTTTATACAGTTAAAACTCATCTCTGCTGCAAGTAAAATAACAAAAGCGGGGCCTGCAAATTCAGAATACACAAGGGGGTGGAGCTATTATGTCACTCAGAACCTTCTTTCACACATGAATGAACAAAGCAGTCCCAGAAAGCAGTCCCAGAGACAGCTGGGACTGCTGGGGCTGCTGGGTCACCTTTATAGAGTGGTCCCAGAGCAGTCCCACAGCAGTCTCATAGTCGTCCCATAGTAGTCCTTCGGTGTCAGGTTGGGTCTGGTCGGTACTGTACTGGCTTGTACTTGTAAAACTGGAAGAAAAAAGTAGCATTTGGGACTTAAAACTTTACAACAGCAATTATCTTTTATTATGTCCCTTTTGTGAAAAGACTTCAACTGAAGTTATGAATTTTTTAGAAATTTTACAGTTATCAATTTTCGTTCTCATTGCAACATCATTCATCAAAAAAAGAGAGATTTATGTATATCAGTGTGGTCTACCTGTATGCAAAATTATATTATAATCAAACTAAATATATATTTGAGGTAGTTAGTTGAAAGTAGTTCTCAGAAATTTATATTTTTAAGGTAATTCCACCCTCCTATGATGTCATAGGTTTTATTCAAAAACTGTTATTAATTTAAATTCATACCTAATAGAACAATATCTCTTAGAAGAATGTTTTACAATAGGTGTAATGAAAAATATTGTAAGTTAAAGAATTTAAAAAATGCATATTTTCTATATTTAATCAATTATTCAATCTTTAATAAATGTTTACAAGGGCAATAACTTCTTCTAAGGTCTCTTTATTCAGGCATTTGCTTTATTGTAAAATAGTTTCCCTAAAATTTACAATTCAAAAGTATCTTTTTGTAGAAGGTTTTTAGGAATTCTCAGAATAAGAATTATGCATTTTAACCAGTTTTTACATATTTTTCATAATACTATTTATAAAAAAAAGCCGTTTTTTTATGTTGACATACACTTCTGTTTATTTATGTTTCGCATCTTAAATAATATGACCTATACATTTTTGCAATAATTGGAAAGTTATATATATACACGGCAGGTGTGACCGGTCGGCAGGATATGCTCTCTCCTCCATGGCACCTGATCCAATTTCTGATGTTTCGCAGGTCCGAGTTTGCTCTGCTTTTATTTTGTACTGTTTTATGGACTTGAAATTGAATACTGTTCGTTATCTCCATATCCTTCTTGTACAAATCCAGAGCTAAAAACGATTATGATACACAAATCTATAACTAAGTTTATAAACATGTTACAAAAGGGATAAATAAAATTTTCACACTCCCACCTCCCCAGTTTATACATGTGTACATGGAAATTTTTTGTAAGAAATAGCTTTCTGAGATGGTTTTATTTTACGTGTGTGTGAAGTTTTTATTACAATATTTATGATAATCAGGAGAAACCGACAAGCCCATTACATTTTTGTAGAAATTCTAATTTCTTCAGAATTGCTATATAATTTAAAAAAAAAGAATTGAAGCTTACAAACACTGATCAATCTCAAAACTTCTCCAAACGATACATATCTTTGAAGAGGGCATAAACACGGATTCCTTGTAATTCCAGAGATGGGATTAGAAGCTCAAAAAGTCTAAATATCCCTCTGTTCACTGGTCGCTAACGTCCTTATTATTGATCAGATAGAAGAAATTTCTCGTCGTCAATTAAGTATAAAAAAATTAAAAATTGGAATGAAACTAAACGACCAAAATATTACCCAATGATAGTTTATATTTTCTAACAAGTACGATACATCGATGATAAAATTTACGAAATGATGACTGTAAACAAGGTAGCTGAATTCTCTTGAAAATAATCTTATATGTCAGCAGCCTGCTTTGGTGTGAAGTTTTGGAAGGGGATATTCACTATTCTATAGCACCTTATCCCACATCTGGTTTTTTATAGTTCCTTGTTTCCTATGCCCCTGATTTTTATTGATTAAACGGATTGTAGAGCTTGAATACTATATGTTATTATACCTATAGCACATGGCTTCAAGAGTGAGATACCTCAATATTTGCCCCGAGTTGACAGGAAAGACCTGGAAAGAGCTATTGTGTCACCCGATGCCGAAGGCTTTCCTTTCACCGAGGGGCAGATATTCCGGTATAGTCGCCCGAGAAGCCATGTGGTATATTATATGACATTTTTAAAATAAAATTGTTAAAAAAATGTTTTCTTGAATAAGAATAACAACCGTTTTTTTTTTTTTTTTTTGTACTTTTGCTTAGCAAACTATCATTAAATCTCAAACCCGAACTAAAATGTGTAACGGAGAACACGTGAACCTGATCTACAGGATGACAAAACTGCTTCTGTCAGGTGACATTCATGTTTCCGGTGTGTGACTCAACTGTTTCCGGTGTGATTCAGCATTTTTAGGGTTTATAGCGACCTCTCTTACATTAATGATATAATACGAAAACTTATCTAAAAGGTTATATTTCAATTTATTACCTAATCAAATGAATTTTGTTGTTTTATTATAAATTTAATATTTTCATCTATTCTGTATGTGTTTTCACTTTTTTCTTATCTTTTCAAACCGATATATTGACTGGCAATCTATTGACCGGTCAATAGACTGCACGTTCTATTGACCGGCAACGTATTTCGGAAAAAAAAACCGATCCGGGTTTCAAATTTAGTTGTTTTAACACTGCACAGACATGGTAAACCATAATCTTATTCGATCTTTCGACATTGGTTTTAAAAATTGTGTGATTTCAATGGTCGGATATTTTATTTAATGAGAGTAATTTAATTAATATAAAGTGGGACGTGGAGACCAGTCCTTCGGATGAGACCTATCACCGAGGTCCCGTGTCGCAGTAGGTGCAAGTGGTGGCGTCTCGATATGAGTAAAAAAATTTCAAGAGGAATGTAAACAATTCTCTGCAGAATCGATCTTTAATTAATATGACAGATGCACATATCTAGGTATAAATTTACAATATGGTACGGGAACCTTCTCTACTGAATATACCATTGTGAACACTTAATACGGAAAATAAAATTAGGTAATAAAACAATTATTTAATGCCTGAGCAGTCAATAGACCAGAAAATTTTCCCTCGGTGCAGGGAACGGCTCGGTGTGTTCTATTGCCCTCGGCCGCTGGCCTCGGGCAAAAGAACACACTGAGCTGTTCCCTGCACCGAGGGAAAAATATTCTGGTCTATTGACTGCTCAGGCATTAAATAATTGTATAATATAACATTTTTTAAAGTTTTTCGTTATATATTTATCACAAATATATTAAAAACTGCCGAATCACGCCAGATACAGTTATATTTCACCGGAAACAGTTATAATGCCAACCCGAACACCATTATATTTCATTGTGTGCAATCATTCTGCATATTAATTTCAACGGGTTCAAAATTCACAAACTCAGTTGATAATAAATAAACAAATCTGCGAAAAAAATTATTTAATTGTTCCGAAACGTCTGCGACTGCGTTTGAACTAATAGGTATTTTGGAATTATCTCAACGTATATGTGTACAAGTGTTTAAACAATAAATATGTTCGATGATCGAATTAGGTTCAATGTTTAAAAATGTTATATACCATATAACATTACATGGCTTAAATCTCGGGCAGCAATACTAGAATATCTGCCCCTCGATGACAGGAAAGCCCTGAAGTGTTATGTCGTACACTGCCGTCAGCATAACACTCCAGGGCTTTCCTGTCACCGAGGGTCAACATTCTGATAAGCTGCCCTCAAAGCCATGAAAGGATATGGACATAACGAACAGTATTCAATCTCAAAGTCCATGAAACAATACAAAATAAGAGCAGAGCAAACACGGACCCCTGAGACATCAGAGGGGCCATGTAATATATGTATAATATATATTTTATTTAGGACTATTGTAGTCGGAACATGTTCTTTTGTAAAGAATAAGTTTGAAGATTTAAACACCACATACAGGTGCTTTCAAGATATTTTTACATAAATAAATAGGTTAAACTGACGATGAATTTTGCCTAGCCCTTATCCTCTATAATCAGTAACAAATGTGATGTTAAACATTTGTGATGGACTCTGTGGCATTCCAAGTTCAAGGGTATATATCGCATCAACATATAAATGAAAACAGCTATTGTAAAAACGATGAAGGCTTTTGAGAAAAATCATGCGCTTGCTAGTGAAGAAAACCGAATCATTTAGACATATTTTCTTCCTGGGGAGAAACAACTGATCTTAAAAATTGGAAATTATTATTGTAAGTGTCTAGTTGTGACCGAATGTTTTGGGATGGGTGTGAGGAAGAGCTTGCTCATACTCCCTCCGCATTTAAGTACATTGTTTACAGTGGACAATAAAGATTTCTTTTTGTCAGTTAAAATGACCCTTTATTCAAATTAAGAATTTTCAGTGAATTGCTTAATTTGTGAACAATTCAAAATTATGAAGAATTATATTGACTTACGTGAATTTAATTTAAAAGCATTTTCGCAGATGGAAGGATAATACAGTGAGTGATAACTTCTACCGTACTGTGGGGTTTTTCTTATTTGGGAACAGCTAATAAAGTACGTTAATATGTAAGGGAAAACGATAGGGATAAAATTTACACAAACTGAAAGGGACAGGGACACAGTTTCAACTGACAATTCCTAACTAAAGCATCATCTAATTATCAGCAACAATTTAAACATCATTTATTGATTTACAATCGAGATGCACAACATAAAGTTCTTCAAACTGTAAACACGGCTCGTGCCTTGCTTTCGTCTACATATAGAAAATATCATACTTAGAGCAAAATAAAATTCCGCAAATCATTACAAACTGTTTAAATGTATATAGAAATTAACTTCTTTGTTGTAATAAACTGCTTTGAACGTACATTATATATTTCTGTTAATCAATGTAAGAAAAAAACATGTTAAGGACTCTGTTTACATGACAAAGGTTTTGAGCTTTTAATCTGGCTTGTATCTTGACATCTAAAAATCAGATTTTTGATTATCATGAAAATGACCTTAGTCTGAAAAATGGAAAAAAAAATAAATTTGATTTTTTTTTTAACTGAAATTCTGTCTGTGTCTCTTTATCACAATTACTTGTACATAGCGGTTTTGTCTGCAAAAGATGTAAACGTTCGTCTTATGTTGCTTATTAGACTTTTAGCCCAAGAACTATTCATTTTCTCCACAAATTATTTTATGTAGTTAGTTTTGCAGGGGGTGTATATTTACATTTTATAAATATTTTTCTATATGGTTTACATGCTAAAACCTTTTTATAATTAGAACCAAATTTTTTTTAAAATCTGTTCGCAAATATTTCTTTTTTCTTTCTTTCTTTATCTATTTTTTTTCCATAATTACGATTTTGTGTTTTGCAGAATATTTTTTTTCACAGTATACATATATTTTGAAAATGTTTACAATTTTGTTTTTCACTGTAATAAATCAATTATTTTATTAATTTCTTTATCTCCCTATATATATTCATAGGCCAAAAGGATCTGCAAGTTCTACTTTTTATTATTATATATATATTACTTTCTGACTGTGTTTGTAAGAAAAGAGCATAAGTTTGTGTTTTTTGTAGGTTACTGATAATAATTTTTCTTTCGTTTCAGAGTTGCAATATGGCTTCTGGACCAAACCCTAGCGACCGTTCTAGGTTTGCTAAACTCGGGATGGCAATAAACGAAGAATTGACCCAGGCCTGTAGAGATGTCTTAGAAATGGAGGTACCTCCGGGTCATGTCTACAACAAAGTGAAAGCCTCATCAATTTATAAGAAAATACGCCCCGAGCAAGAACTTCATCTTATAGGCGCCAAAACAGATGGTTATAAAGAATTTGATATAACGCTTTTATATACACTGATAAGAAATATATGTTCAAAGATTCCTCATCCAAAAAAAGGTTGGGGTGGAAACACATGCCTTCCGTAGGAGAAATATCGATAGGCGACGATATTGAAAGGATTAGGATGATACGAAACAACATGTTTGGACACATAAGCTCGGCTTCTACCTCAGAGACAGAGTTTGATGACACTTGGATAGTAATAACTGATATCTGCCAAAGACTGCAATCGTACACAAACAAAGACTTCATGTCTGGACTGAATAATATTCAAAGTCAGTCCCTAGAAGAGGAGAACGAAACAAATGTCATAGAAAAACTCAAGGAAGATTATAAGAATAATCAATCTCTTATTGGAAAAATATCTTCATTAGAAGAGGATTTGCAAGAATTCAAATCAAAATTCGAAGAGAAAAGGTATTTATTCTAAATACTTCATTTATTTATCATTTATGATTGATATTACAAGTCAACAAAATTTTAACAAAAGGCATTATAGATATTAATATGTCCAATAATTATTATGCCTTTTCGCGAAGAAGAAGGATATGGAGATAACGTACAGTATTCAATCTCAACGTTCATTAAACAATAGAAAAAATAAGAGCAGAGCAGACACGGACCTCCGAAACATCAGAGGTGGGATCAGGTGCCATTGAGGAGTGAGCATCCCCTGCCGACCGGTCACATCGCCGTGTGCTCGTTGTCAGGATCCGGAAATAACGGGAAAAAATCCGTCGTCAATTCAGTGTAAAAATAATGGACTAACAATTGGTATGAAAAAGGTCAGTCATTATTTGACTCAATGACAAATTGTATTTGCTGACAAGGTCATTGTATTGACCATAGAATTTACGAAATGATGACTTTAAACGAGACTGTTGATATTCTTGCTTCATCAACTTGCTTGTCAATAATTCCTCGTTTAAGAAATTGTTCATACGTAGAGCATGCTCTTGCGTATCGAATCAACTGAGATATATATACTCCGTATGCAAGTGATGAATAGATTAACTGTTCTTTTTTATAATCTAACATTGTTGAGCAAAACGTTTGCAATTTTGATTCATAATATGGTACTTAAGGTCAAGATCTAGTAAATGAAAGGTGCCTACAGGTTTATCAAATTTGAGGAATAATTTCTTTTAATGATGCTTTATAACTTAAGCTTGGTCAAATAAGGTGTTTCGGGTCATAATTTGTAAGTAAACAAGATGAAAAACCATATTTTATACTGTCATTTTCAATGAAAAATTAAGAAAACCGTTTATGAATATGGGAGTTTTTTTTCATAATCGACAAAGGAAATGTATCCAGATAGCCTACAGTCTCTCAGAAAACGGTAATTTGTATGTTCATGGTCTTTTCTTTAAAATAATTTCAAATTTAATATAGGTATCCGGATTACTTTTCATATGATTTTAAATTGAATGCCATGAAATTACCATATTTTCTACATAATTCTGCCATTTGGAAAAGTACGGGAAAAAGAAAGTTGAAAGTGATTATGACGTCATAATGGATGTAGCACCACAAAATTAATCTAAAGTCATTTACTAGATCTTGACCTTAAAGTAAGAATAATAGAGCAAAATGTGCGCAAACTATAGTGTAAAATGAACATTAAATAGCAAAAAGTTCTGGATGGTCACTACAAAAAAGGTATACATTTTATATTTTTACTGTTTCTTTTATTTCCAAAAAGTGTTCAAAACAATTCATTTTTTGACCACATTCAGTAGGCTTAGTATTTCAGACAAAATAAAGTAATGCTACAGGAAAATTCGGCTAAAGCAAATTAAACAGGACCTATGAAATTACTTTGCTATAACACTAATATGTTCTTTCAGCGTAAAGAATGCATTAAATTGACATAGCTGGGGATTGTAGATAACTTCGCTTATCCGTGAATTCGCAATATCCGTGTTCGTACTGAACAAGTCTTAGTGTATTTCGAATTTACATACACGCGTAGATTTTATAGCTGATTTAATTTTTGTTATATCAAAGTAGCTAAGAATGTATTCTAAGCGTATCATATCGTATCCAATTATAACATTTAAAGAGGAATCTTAAAATTAAATCATGCATAAAGTAATAACATTCTCATGATATTTTCTGTAATGATTTTTTTTCCATATATAGATACAACACTAAATGAAGATATTTTTGAAAGTTGGCGGGAAGATAATAAGGACTTTGTCTCCACAGCGGCAAGTAAAATTGTAGAGGAAAAGATTTAAAGTCAAAACCTGGTCACAGTTGTCGGAAATCCTGGATGCGGAAAAACAGCAATTATTCAACATATCGCACTGAAGTTTAAAAAAGAGAAAGGGTGGGATATCAAACCTGTCGATAAGGTAAAAGAAATAAAAAACATTTATTCCCGAGCAATTTCGTTAAATAATACAACGATGTTTGTTTTAAATGATCCCATCGGAAAGGAGACCTTAGATGAAGTATCATATAATTCATGGAAAACGTATGAGACAACGCTAACAACTTGCTTGAAGAAAATTAAACTGTTAGTGTCTTGTAGAAGATGCGTCATTTATGACGAGAGAACAGGAGGAATTCTCAAAAAAGACTCTAACATTGTTGAAATTGATAGCGAAAAATGGAAATTGTCAGACAAAGAAAAAAGTGAGATTTTTAAAAAATACTGTCAACATATGAATATATCCGATGGGAAAGTCAAGGAAATAATCAAAACGGAAGCTTATTTTCCCTTGCTTTGTAAATTGTTCTCATGTGAAACAAGTGACAAGAGAAATGTTGTAGACTTCTTTTGATACCCCTCAGGATTCATTAAACAAGAAATCGAACATTTTAAAACGTCAGAAAAAAAGAAATATTGTGCCTTACTTTTGATTGTGGTTTTTAACAATCAACTTAATGTCGATACAATCAGAAGAAATGACAGTTCTTTACAGAAATACAGAGACATTTTGGGAATTTGTGAACTACCAGATAACACAAATGTGTCAGTTATTCGTAAGACTCTCCGCGAATTTAGAGGATCATATGTCAAACGTGTCGGCAATGCTTTCCAATTCCTTCACGACTTTATTATGGAGATAGTGACTCTTGTGTTTGGTGTTGATTGTCCACAAGAGACAATACAGTACGCAGACAGTGGTTTTCTTAGACGACGGGTGAGAATAGAAGACGATACAGAAGAAAAAGATCGCGATCCTTTCACTGTTTACCTTCCTGAAGAGTACATTGATGATCTTGTAGACAGATTTATCACTGACATGCAAACACAAAACCTTGTAGACGTTATACTCAACCCATGTTTAAGGAAAGAGAGTGTCATCAAATCTTTAAAGGAAAAAGTAGACTCTTCCGAGAAGCTGCTTGTTAGAATCAAGTGTGAGATAGATAGATTGGAATTTGCAAGTTCTTTTACAGACTTTCGTTTGTCTAGACTGTGTTTTCTTGATTGGAAAAAGGAAATATGTCCTTTGATCGGATTCATTATATTTTGTCATAATGAACTTTCCTCATTTTTCTTGGAAAAAATTAATGAAACAAAGTTAAAAGATTACCTTATCTTTTCTGCCATATCTGCAAATGGTAAATCATACCTTTTAAATCCTTTTAGCAAGGAATATAAAATATCTGCATTAATGGAATCATGGAGTATTTTTTTACCAATTCATATTGCTTCTGTATTTCATAATTTTTCAATACTTGAAGAATTAGTAAGACTTGGTGCTGACGTAAACAAATTCACAACTAATGACAGGTAGACGCCATTATTTTAAGCTACTTCAAATGACGAACTTCATTTAAAAGAGGCTGGAATCGATACAAAGGAGGATGAAAGACGTAATACCACCATTATCTGCTTATTAAACAATGGCGCCGACATCAATTTTTGTACGAAGGATGGTGTCAGTCCTCTTTATATAGCATGTCAAAATGGACATGGTAGCACGGTACAATTGTTACTGAACAACGGTGCTGCCATCAATTTAAGTACGAAGAATTGAGCCAGTCCTCTTCTTGTAGCTTGTCAAAATGGACATGATAGCACGGTACAACTGTTACTTAACAACGGTGCTGACATCAATTTAAGTACGAAGAATGGATTCAGTGCTGTTTATTTAGCTTGTGAAAATGGACATGATAGCACGGTACAATTGTTACTGAACAACGGTGCTGCCATCAGTTTATGTGAGAAGAATGGAGCCAGTCCTCTTTTTGTAGCTTGTCAAAATGGACATGATAGCACGGTACAACTGTTACTGAACAACGGTGCTGACATCAATTTATGAACGAAGATTGGATTCATTCCTCTTTATACAGCTTGTCAAAATGGACATGATACCATGGTACAACTGTTACTGAACAACGGTGCCGACATCAATCTATGTAAGAAGAATGGAGCCAGTCCTCTTTATGTAGCTTGTCAAAATGGATATGATAGCACGGTACAACTGTTACTGAACAACTGCGCTGACATCAATTTATGTGATAATAATGGAGCCAGTCCTCTTTATATAGCTTGTCAAAATGGACATGATAGCACGGTACAACTGTTACTGAACAACGGTGCCGACCTCAATGTATGTGATAAGAATGGAGCCAGTCCTCTTTATATAGCTTGTCAAAATGGACATGATAGCACGGTACAAATGTTTCTGAACAACGGTGCTGCCATCAATTTATGTGAGAAGAATGGAGCCAGTCCTCTTCTTGTAGCTTGTCAAAATGGACATGATAGCACGGTTCAACTGTTACTTAACAACAGTGCAGACATCAATTTATGTACGAAAAATGGATTCAGTCCTGTTTATATAGCTTGTCAAATTGGACATGATACCACAGTACAATTGTTACTGAACAACAGTGCCGACATCAATCTATATAATAAGAAGAATGGAGCCAGTCCTCTTTTTGTAGCTTGTCAAAATGGACGTGATAGCACGGTACAACTGTTACTGAACAACGGCGCTGACATTAATTTATGTCATAATGATGGATACAGTCCTCTTTATATAGCTTGTCAAAATGGGCATGATAGCACGGTTCAATTGTTACTGAACAACGGTGCTGCCATCAATTTATGTGAGAAGAATGGAGCCAGTCCTCTTCTTGTAGCTTGTCAAATTGGACATGATAGCACGGTACAACTGTTACTTAACAAAGGTGCCGACATCAATGTATGTACGAAGAATGGAATCAGTCCTGTTTATATAGCTTGTGAAAATGGACATAATACCACGGTACAACTGTTACTGAACAACGGTGCCGACATCAACCTATGTAATGAGAATAGAGCCATTCCTCTTTTTGTAGCTTGTCAAAATGGACATGATAGCACGGTACAACTGTTACTGAACAACGGTGCTGCCATCAATTTATGTGAGAAGAATGGAGCCAGTCCTCTTCTTGTAGCTTGTCAAAAAGGACATGATAGCACGGTTCATCTGTTACTGAACAACGGCGCAGACATCAATTTATGTACGAAGAATGGATTCAGTCCTGTTTATATAGCTTGTTATGATGGACATCATAGCACGGTACAACTATTACTGAACAACGGTGCTGACATCAATTTATGTGATAATGATGAATACAGTCCTCTTTATATAGCTTGTCAAAAAGGACATGATAGGACGGTAAAACTGTTACTTAACAACGGTGCTGACATCAATTTATGTACGAAGAATGGATTAATTCCTGTTTATATAGCTTGTCGAAATGAACATTATACCACGGTACAACTGTTACTGAACAACGGTGCCGACATCAATGTATGTAAGAAGCATGGAGCCAGTCCTCTTTTTGTAGCTTGTTATAATGGACATGAGAGCACGGTACAATTGTTACTGAACAACGGTGCTGACATCAATTTATGTGATGATTATGGAGACAGTCCCCTTCATATAGCTCGCCAATATGGACATGATAGCACGGTACAACTGCTACTGAACAATGATGCCGATACTAATTTGTGTAACAAGAATAAAGACATTCGTGTTGATAGCTAAAATGAGATCACAATTATTGATATACAATGGCAATTAATTAATAAGTTGAAACACGTTTCCCATGATACTCGTCCAAAAACATGATTATTGGTTTTCTGTCTTATACTTTATATAAGCAAATGAAATTTCCTTAATTATTTAATCATTACGTTTTTTATATTTTCTAATATGAAAATGAAATGAAACAATTTTGTTAAATTTTATCTTGTGAAATTAAAAATGTATAGATTAACTTGATATACATTTACATGAATTTAGTTTGAAAAATTTGTTATATGCGTATAAATAGAATAATTTGAAGTATATGTATTTAGTAAGAAAATGTGTTATATGCATATACTCAACAGTTTAAATAATGCTCAAGAGAAAAAGGCGTTTTCCTGTGAATTACTTTCTTTTAATATGTTATATTTGCTTTGACATATTCTCATGTATGATGGATTTAAATATAAAATGTAATATCAATCTACTATCTTCATGTACTAAGCCTATATCATGTGAATCACGAGTCCATTGTTCAATGGTTCAAATTATAGGGAGTACAAGTTATGATCTCGGTGTTTATTATATACCCATCAATTTCCTTGTTTTTGTTACTGTTAATTTTACAGAGTTTGATCCGATTTTCCGGATCACCACACTGTGGTTTTCTGAATCCATATCACCACTCTCTGAAACTGATGACGTAGTACGCAAAAACATGACGTTATTTTTCTTGCGCGTTAAAAAGTCCCTTGTTATTATGCTTTGTTTTATGGATAAATATTATACAATTGAGCTCTAAAGTTTTATTCTGCTATATTTGGCTAGTTATAGGGGGTATATAATAAATTTATCATTATAACAGTAACTTGATCCGAAGAGCCGTATTACGTCTCGTTGACAGGCGCGGATCATCAGATCAAACTCGACGCTTCGCGTCTCGTTAGATCTGATGATCCGCGCCTGTCACCTCGACGTGATACGACCCTTCGGATCAAGTTTCTGTTATAATAATATATATATGTCAACATATCAAAATGTCATTAATGTTTTATATAAGTTCAGAAAACCCAGAATGACGTTTATGGTTTTATGCCTATATCTATGACTGTAACAAAATGAAGCAATATTTTTTATTGTACTTGAAAATGTATTGTGGTTGTCAGATTTCAATTTTAGAAGGACTTTCACGAGCGCAGGGGCGTCAATATTGTTGTAAATTTTAACAAAAGACAGTTTATGTTGCTGCTGTAAACGTTTATGTTTTTATTTTGAATTTTTTTTTATTTTATTGTATGATAAACAAAAGGGAGTACCCCTAGAATTTGTTTAATTTAGGACAGTGGTAAAGGATGTTATGTTCTGACCAGCTGAGGATATAAATAACTATCAAAGCGATCAGGTAATATAATGAGATAGCGAACAGAACGAAAGCTCAAAAGTCCATGAAACAACACAAAATAAAAACAGACCAAACATCGACCTGTAAAACAATACAAAATAAAAACAGAGCAAACATCGACCTGTAAAACAACACAAAATAAAAACAGAGCAAACATCGACCTGTAAAACAATACAAAATAAAAACAGAGCAAACATCGACCTGTAAATCAATACAATATAAAAACAGACCAAACATCGACCTGTAAAACAATACAAAATAAAAACAGACCAAACATCAACCTGTAAAACAATACAAAATAAAAACAGAGCAAACATCGACCTGTAAAACAATACAAAATAAAAACAGAGCAAACATCGACCTGTAAAACAATACAAAATAAAAACAAAGCAAACATCAACCTGTAAAACAATACAAAATAAAAACAGAGCAAACATCGACCTGTAAAACATCAGAGGTGGAATCAGGTGCCATGGAGGAGAAAGCATCCCCGACAGACTGATTACTGGAAAGGGACGACATGTTTGGACAAGAATATTGATAACTATTCAAGTGATCATGTAATATAAGGAGATAACGAACAATACTACAGCTCAACAGAATTGACATGTAATATAAGGAGATAACAATACTACAGCTCAACAGAATTGACATGTAATATAAGGAGGTAACAATACTACAGCTCAACAGAATTGACATGTAATATAAGGAGATAACAATACTACAGCTCAACAGAATTGACATGTAATATAAGGAGATAACAATACTACAGCTCAACAGAATTGACATGTAATATAAGGAGATAACAATACTACAGCTCAACAGAATTGACATGTAATATAAGGAGATAACAATACTACAGCTCAACAGAATTGACATGTAATATAAGGAGATAACAATACTACAGCTCAACAGAATTGACATGTAATATAAGGAGATAACAATACTACAGCTCAACAGAATTGACATGTAATATAAGGAGATAACAATACTACAGCTCAACAGAATTGACATGTAATATAAGGAGATAACAATACTACAGCTCAACAGAATTGACATGTAATATAAGGAGATAACAATACTACAGCTCAACAGAATTGACATGTAATATAAGGAGATAACAATACTACAGCTCAACAGAATTGACATGTAATATAAGGAGATAACAATACTACAGCTCAACAGAATTGACATGTAATATAAGGAGATAACAATACTACAGCTCAACAGAATTGACATGTTATATAAGGAGATAAGGAACAATACTACAGCTTAACAGAATTGACATGTAATATAAGGAGATAACAATACTACAGCTCAACAGAATTGACATGTAATATAAGGAGATAAAAATACTACAGCTCAACAGAATTGACATGTAATATAAGGAGATATCGAACAATACTACAGCTCAACAGAATTGACATGTAATATAAGGAGATAACAATACTACAGCTCAACAGAATTGACATGTAATATAAGGAGATAATGAACAATACTACAGCTCAACGGAATTGACATGTAATATAAGGAGATAACAATACCACAGCTCAACAGAATTGACATGTAATATTAGGAGATAACAATACTACAGCTCAACAGAATTGATTACAATGAAAACCTGAAGAGGAGTAAACACGGACCTGTTAGAGATACATGTTCGGTGGTTAAAAAAGAAATGGATATAATGAACATTATTTAAGATCAAAAGTCCATAAAATAATACAACATACGTACGAGCACAAGTTCGGATTACGTGCCATGGATGAATGAGCATCCCAGGCAGACCAGAAAAACCCACTATATGATCCTTTTTATGATAAAAATATAACGGAAATATAAGTACGAAAAACGTCAGTCAGCGTTTGACTTAGTGATACATTGTACTGTATATACTGACAAGGTCATTCTATGAACCAAATTACATACAAAATGATAACTTTAAACAAGACTGCAGATATCCTTGTTTCATTTTCTTGTTTCACGGGTTTGTTAAGGCAGCACACGGATCAAAATTCGGCAAATTAACACTTTTTTATAATATGTAACATTGATAAATAGGAAAAATCGTGGATAAAACTGTTGCCATCATTATGTTACAAATTGAAATTAATTATCCCTGGGGTAGTGTTGAACTTTTCACTTTTTCATTTTTTTCTGATTTACAAGTCACGTGGTGAAGTCGCGTTGAAGTGCTTTATGTAGTAGAATTTCAATTTAGGTCTATAGAATGCATAATACTGTAGACGTACTTTTTTTCCGCGGGGTCATAATTCTGCGGAATCTCAATTTCCGTTTTATCTGCGGGTAGAAAATTACGCGGATTTCTTAGACTGTCACTATTTGCCTTTCATTTGCATTAAGCACGCTTGGGCAAATTTCCACGGAAAATATGTGGGCGCGTACATGGCGTAAATTAATACCACGGGGAAAAAAGTACTTCTGCAGTAATAATTATGTAAAAATATCTCTGTACTATGAAAAGTGCTGCTACAATCCTACTGTCCTATCACAGAAATAATTTTTCAACACTTTCGGACGAAACCTTCCCACATTTTTTACATTTTGTTCATTTGATCGAAAAAAAAATGCATCAATTCCCGTAAATCATACGATTCTAGCAGCACTTTCCAAAAAAAAAAATATAGAATAAGAACTTTAGATAGAAACAAAAATCAAGTTTCAAAGTATGCGGTGTAGTGTTGAACTTTTGCATCTTTTTTGTTACGAACGACAGAGGAAAGGCTGATCGGCAAATAAACACCCTGTCTGCTTTTTATTTTAAGACGAAATTGTAGAATTATATTAAAATACCTTATTCATAAGCTTTATTCCCACATGAATCACACATGATATTCATTCTAAATGCTTTAAAACTCCGATTCCGTTTATATTATGCCTCTGAATATTTTGATTCATTTTACGACCTCAAATGAATCTTAGATATCGATTTTAAGAAATAATTATCTCTTAATTTCAGGTCTATAGCTTACTATAGAAGTGAAATCATATAGGCAAGTAGAATATTTGGTTGTAATCTGAACATGCCTGCGATGTGTATAACTTACCTCGTTTTAGACGTTTTTCATAGGTACAACATATTCTTGCGTATCAAATCAACCGCAAGGTATAAACTCTGTTCGCAGATGAAGAAGGTATATGTATTATTTAGAGAACGAGACGGGTTCTGTATCGTAGATACAAATTTGGGGATGGATACGAGTGCGCAGCACGAGTCTCCACCCCCAAATTTGTATCTACGATACAGAACCTGTCGAGTTCTCTAAATGATTTGTGACACGATCAATCGAAAATAGCCCCGCCCACTTTATAACTTTGCAGCATCCTGTAGATGAGGCCTCGGCGGGGAGTACGCATCCGCAGTATATACATTTCCACGGAAATCGTAAAATTCGGTCAGATTAGTTTTGACAATTTAACGGGGTAGACGTAATCGAATGATAGTCAGTCTTAATGGATAAATTGGAGGATTTAACAGTTGTTGTGATATTTTGTAGATGGAGATTTATCATAATTTATTTCAGGGTTTACCTAGATTCACATAAGCAGGATTTACAGAAAATCTTCGATGGACTTTGATGTCACGGGGTCACTGATTTTTATTTTCAAATTAAATTGCGACATTAGCAACGAAGTGAAAAAGACGTGTGGCTGTAGTCAGCGAGAAGGATTTCAAAAAATAAAAAACGCGGAAAAATGGACTTGAATGATTTTGCACGAGAGTGGGTGTTTTCCGTTATAGCAAATTTTCCGTTTCGTTTGGATCGAAAGTTTTTAAAAAGTGATTGGGAAATTTTGACATTTTACATTCTCAGGAAAATACCGGTATTTCTCCAAAATTTATAATAGGAAAACATCAACATTTACTATTTGTACGTGCTTTTGCTAAATTGAATCAGATTTATTTTGGACCGTGCTGTATTCTAGATACAGAATAGTTGGTAAATACAATACTGTATATAGAACTAATACAGAACGAAAAGTAGCTCCGCCCACAACAGCCCACAACAGCCCCGTTCTGTATTGCTAATGCAGAACAGTAAACTTCAAAGAAAAACGCCGCTATCGTGTCACAATGTTCCATTGGTAACTGAAGTCTACGATTTTTAAAGTTAAAGTACTCAAGTTTATCAGAAACCTTCATCGCAAGATTATCATTATCCTCTTTTTCTAATAAAATATCCAAATATGTAAATAGATATGTCAGAGTTTGTGAAATCTTTTATTTCAAGGTCTGTCTAGAATCAAATCCATGTTCCTCTTAGATACAATTTACATAATAAAATTCAAAAGAGTCATTGTTTTACCTGGTTTGTTAAGGTCCTCTGCGTTATTTTATGTATGGCATAAATACTCTAGAAGTGTACACCAGACAATGGGCCATACATGAAACATTTTGTTGGAATGTAATAAACGTAATCAGATGTTAAAATCGCGAAATAAGTAGTTTAAGGCTATATATCTCTCTACCGCACTTCTGTCTTTGATAATTCAGAAGTGAATAAGAAAGATTTCACGATCAGTACGTACTTGTCCCTGCTGACAAAACGGGTAAAAACACTGTCTTTGTAAGTCATTATAAACTGAGAAACCTCTTATTTAATTCTACAAGCAATAATCCAACTAATAATGCCTCATAGTTTCCTTTCTAAGGAGGGAATTCTTCAAAATCATTTTTTCAGTTAGAAATATTTTTAGAATATCCAGAAATCTAAATAACTTTGAATTACCATATCTATATTGGATGCTGAAACTTCATAAAATCCTTACAAACAAAGAAACATAACGGGTTCTCGCTAATGTTTTAAAATCACAAAGCGCATACGCTTATTTTGGCCATGCCTTCCCTCAAAAAATTTACCTGACTTGCTATATTCTTTTAAGTTTATTTTAGCACTAAACTACATGTAACTTAATCTGAAATTCATGCCTATGTGGAAACCTATACTGGTTGTGATTTCTTCATAATTGATTACGTAACATTTTCTCATTGTCTTTTCTCTTTCGATAGAAAATACATCATGTTATTGAGTAAATGTAATATCAACTCACACTGTTGTCATTTAGAAAGATGTTTGAAGAAAAAAGACGGAAATGAATAAAGATTAAACAATTTTTACTATTATCACTATACTTGTGTACTTTGCGGTGAGGAAGCTTTTTCATTATCCGTGTTTAAGGAGAACAAATTAAAAAAATATATCCACTTTTCTCTAACTGTGACACAATATCAAGTCTTCTCCCAAGGAAAAGAAATTGTATCATCAATCCTGCCTAAAGATTTTTTTTTTTTAGAAAGGGATAAGGGTAAATATTTTTTTCACGATGGTGTTCCTAAACTTAGAAATTACCTTCAATCACATTTCTAAAAATTCTGTCCGTTTGAAGTACGTTTGATACTAAACTTTTGAAAGTAGAGAGTACATGTGAATAATTTCTAATATTATCCTTAAGAATTATACAGCCTATGGGATTGTTTATAATATGTCCGGTACGGAGGTCAATTCAATATGTCTCCCATACACGCATGGTATCAACTGTTTATTTTTTTCAAAGAAGTGAATAAAAGGACACAAGACATTTTCTGATCTACCTCATTTATGATCTAGATTCTTGAGAATACACTTGTTACAGAACAATTCAGGACTGTTTAAAAGGGAAGATTTTGTATGACAACCTTGCTCAGACATGATTATTGGTGATGTCTTCCATTTAAACAGTCAATAATTGTATTTTGACAGAGACAATTAAAAAAAGAATAAGTTTTCATATATAATTTTATTTTTAAAATTATTTTTAAGCAAGAACCTTAAGATGCATTGTTGAATGTAGCACAGTACTGAAAAGGGTTAGTTAAAAACTAAATATATAAACCAAAAATATACTGAAATTTCAGATTTTTTGTAATTTTTTTTAGATATGTCAAGCTACCAGATTCCTCGTAATCAATGTAAGAAATGTACTAATCTTGTCAAAACTACATGAATTAGCATTATATTTTTTTAAAACACCGTTGCAAACGAACCAGGAACTAGCTTTTTTGCAAAGTAAAAGTAGTTACTTTTAAAGCACATGTTTTAATGTTCATGATAAGGAACGAAACCATTTTTTATGAAAATTGTCAGTTTTGTCACAATGACAACACATTATCCTCTGCATTTTTACTCCACTTGTAAACTCACAGATAAAATCTGACCTCAGATTCACACATGTCTTTAAAAAGCTCTTCAATGTCTGACATATTTTCTGGAGAAAATTTTTGGCAGAATTGATCCATTTCTGAAACACACCTTTCCTCCAAATTTCTCATGAATTGAACTAAATCCTTTCCCTCTCGTGTTCCGCTGGATATGAATTCCCGCGCCTTCTCGTGATACCCTAAAATCTTGAAAATAAGACGGATTTAATAATAAGCCGGTTTTGAAAATAAGCCACCTATTTCTTGCATTAAAAATTACTCAAAAATAAGCCAGTTTTGAAAATTAGCCTGTCATAACAATGCCATTTGGGAAAGATGTGAAACTTTGACAATTTCCTCGTCTTAAAAATTTGACGAGTGAAAATTTTGACGATTTTATTAATAAAGGGCTGTTTATAAAGTTATTTTTTTTTTACCAGTTATCATGTTACGCTGGCTAAAAAAATAATTGCGGAACCAGCTTAAATGGTGATTTTTTTTTCATGAAATTGTCAGAACAATAATTATCTCATCTATAAATGTTCAAGTTAACGATGTGTTTAAAGTTGTAATAATTAATAAGTAAATGGATAAAAGGAAGTTTTTGTTTGTAAAGCATTTAACTGTCAGGTAATTTTGCCCAAGGCAAGAAACTGCTGATCGGCAGGGCTTGGTAGTAATTACATTTCAATGTACTGCATAATTGAGTTGTTTAAATAAATATGTCTTTGTTTGATTATTTTATCAAGTGATTCAATTGCAAGCGGATATCTTATATATTATTTTTACTTTTTTAAAACAAGTTTATATTTCATGTAAATTCATATGCTGTATACAATGAAATTAACTTTTCGGGATCGGTATTCTCAGAATATAAAGTAGACGATCCTAAAGGACACAGACTACCAATTATTTTGCTATACATTCCTTTATACTATAAAAATGATTTAAAAAATTACACCAGCTCAACTTACCTGAAACTTGGCACAGAGTAAGACGAATTCAAGTCCAAAAATTTTTCAGACTCTCAGGAAAATTCATCGTATGCAGTTCCTACTAAGGCATCGCAAATAACCCCTACCCTGCTTTTTTCACTTTCTCTTCGGGGAAAGGGTAAATATGGGCCACTTTACACCCTTACTACTACGCGCTTAAGTGCAAAATTTCACATATTAACAATTTTATATTTTTTTTAATCCCTCTCCTTTCCATCTATACCCCAAAATAACATCAGTCCACCCCATAAACACCCCAAAGAATTTTTAAGAAAAAACCTCTATTTTTAATCTGGAACTACTTGAGTGGTCAATGAAATAGGGGTAAAATTAGTAGTCTGTAACGTAAAGAACGTACACAGGGAAACGCCGATGAATACAATAATGCTCACTTCTCTTACCAGTTTTTTGCTTTGATAATAAGCCGGGATTTGAAAATAAGCCGGTCTTGAAAATAAGCCCCCACTTTCTTACCAAACCTTAAAATAAGCCGCGGCTTATTTTCAAGATTTTAGGGTATTTGTACAGAATGTGACGTCTGTCTCTATTGGAAAGAGATTGTGTTGTATCACCTATGTAAACATTGTCAGAAAACAAGAAAGGTTTAAATACGGAAAACCTTGGATCAGGTGTAGCAGTGAACCAATGACAATCTGGTAATCCAGCAGACGACAAGACAGACACGTGACTTCCGGTTGTTATCAGGTGATTGTTCATATTGATTCCGCTTGTTTTATTTCTCAATATGTCAAACATGTTTATCACAGAAAACACTCCTGAAAAAGAATGAATTAATTACATAAAGCTGTACTTATACTACAAGTACACACATAGGCAAAAGAATGAATTAATTACATAAAGCTATACTTATAGTACATATACACATATAGGCAAAAGAATTAATTAATTACATAGAGCTATACTTACAGTACATGTACACATATAGGCAAAAGAATGAATTAATTACATAAAGCTATACTTATAGGACATGTTCACATATAGGCAAAAGAATGAATTAATTACATAGAGCTATACTTATTGTACATGTACACATATAGGCAAAAGAATGAATTAATTACATCAAGCTATACTTATAGTACATGTACACATGTATACAAAAGAATGAATTAATTACATAAAACTATACTTATAAGACATGTTTACATATAGGCAAAAGAATGAATTAATTACATAAAGCTATACTTATAGTACATGTACACATATAGGCAAATGAATGAATTAATAACATAAAGCTATACTTATAGTACATGTACACATATAGGCAAAAGAATGAATTAATTACAATAAACTATACTTATAGTACATGTACACATATAGGCAAAAGAATGAATTAATTACATAAGACTATACTTATAGTACAAGTACACATATAGACAAAAGAATGAATTAATTACATAAAGCTGTAGTTATATTAAATGTTCACATATAGGCAAAAGAATGAATTAATTACATAAAGCTATACTCATAGTACATGTACATATATTTGCAAATAAATGAATTAATAACATAAAGCTATACTTATAGTACATGTACACATATAGGCAAAAGAATGAATTAATTACATAAAACTATACTTATAGTACATGTACACATATAGGCAAAAGAATGAATTAATTACATAAGACTATACTTATAGTACATGTACACATATAGGCAAAAGAATGAATTAATTACATAAAGCTGTAGTTATACTACATGTTCACATATAGGCAAAAGAATGAATTAATTACATAAAGCTATACTTATAGTAAATGTACACATATAGGCAAAAGAATGAATTAATAACATCAAGCTATACTTATAGTAAATGTACACATATAGGCAAAAGAATGAATTAATAACATCAAGCTATACTTGTAGTAAATGTACACATATAGGCAAAAGAATGAATTAATAACATCAAGCTATACTTATAGCACATGTACACATATAGGCAAAAGAATGAATTAATTACATAAAACTATACTTATAGTACATGTACACATATAGGCAAAAGAATGAATTAATTACATAAAGCTGTAGTTATACTACATGTTCACATATAGGCAAAAGAATGAATGTCACCTATGTCAACATTGTCAGAAAACAAGAAAAGTTCAATTACGGATAAACTTGTATCATGTGTAGCCGTTGAATCAATGACTATCTTGTTATCCAGCAGACGACAAGACAGACACGAGACTTCTAAACTTTAATAGTTATTTCATTGAAGGTAGTAAAAAAAATAAGTTGATTACATAAAGAGAATGAAAATATCATTAATACACCAGACAAAAACCTTGATCTGCGCTGTTATACAGAAGGTTGCATCCTGTCCTGTTAACCGATCTACACAACCGAGATTTGTGGGAAATTCTCCAAAAGCCAACGTAAAATTTACAGGGCCTTTTTCTTGAGACCAATGCCCTAATGCCACATTTTCTTCTTGTAAATTTGATGACGTCAGGTTATATTCAACTTTATCAACTTTATATACTGTAGGCACCCTCTGATAAAAAAAATGTTTATGTTTATATGGTATTGGACATTCAACCAGATAATTTTATATGATTGACATTTTTGATTAATTGTTTTTACATCTTTAAAGAATCAGGACCTTTACCAGTTATTTGTTTCGCGACCCAGAATTTCCCGGAAAATTCCACAACCCAAGCCTCGTTTCTATCTGTGACGAGGAAAGCCCCGAAGTAGAGTCAGGGGTTCCTGGCGTCTTAAGTCCCACCTTGTCCATACTGGTCAATCAATGACGTAACAACGTCCACAGCGTTCTTAACGGAGGTGGATCTCTCTAAAATTACCTGAATTTTTTTTTTCAGGTCATTAAATTGAGACCCAAAAATTTTTTATAAATGAGGCTATACATGAATTATAAAAAAAAAATCCATGTTACATTGATTTCAGGCGCGTAGCTATCATATAATAAGAGTTTTTTTCTCTCTCTCTCTCTCTCTCTCTCTCTCTCTCTCTCTCTCTCTCTCTCTCTCTCTCTCTCTCTCTCTCTCTCTCTCTCTCTCTCTCTCTCTCTCTCTCTCTCTCTCCCATTGAACCAATTGAATCTCACATTACATACATGTTATTCACTGCAAATTCAAGCTCCAATATAGAACAATGTACTTATAAAGAATTAACGCACAGAATGTCGTGCTCAGTTAGGAAGTCATGCAACTTTTAAACGAAGTTTTGGGGGTATATAGATTTGGTCGTGTCCGACCGTCTGGGATTTGTCCGCCGGAGTTTGTCCTATCCTATAAAATGTTGACCTCGGCCATAACCCTTGAACAGGTGAAGCTAGTGTTTTACATTTCGCATTTGTGGTGAAAAAGGCCTTGCTTTTGGTACCATCATATTTTATTTGGATTTGAGAAAGTTTAACCTTCGCTATGTTGCCATACGGGGGCATCAATGTTTCACAAACACCTTTTGTTAAATTACTGCACCAAATTTGTTTAATCCATTTTTAGTTAAAATATGCAGCATTATTTTATATCAATATACAAGCAGAACTCCGTTAATATTTTTTTCTGAAACTTAAAAACTGCTTAAGAGAACTACTTAAAGATACTGTAATATACTGTAAAACGAGAAAATTTGGCACATACATATTTTAACGCAAACGCAAACGGGATTGCACCGGTGCAAATAAATTTAATCGTTTGCAATTGTCATTAAAATATATAAATGTAATAATCTTTCTTTTATCCACGCCCGTATTTGACTTTTTTTGTTAGCCAAGCACGGAAACAAAATTGCATTTCTGTATATAAGTAAACATTCTTCAACTTTACCTTGGTGTTGCAATCACATGGACGTTAAATAATGTTAAATTTAAATTTATTTTTCTTTCAATACACAAAATGGGGTATTATGCATTTCATTTGATAAACAATAGTCATAATCAGGTATTTTCTACAAGCTCATTCCCATGCTTGATTGTAGTGTTTGCCTCGAGGCGATAGATGATTGACACGCCGAGGAGCCAAACTTTGAAGATGCTAATGATTATTATCGCCTAACAACTATCAGTTTCATTTTAATTTGACAGAACTTTATAAATCGATCATAGCATGTACAGTGCTAGCTACTGTTTATTTATAACCCAACGATCCTTTAACATTACGTAATTGCTTTGAACACTCATAAAAATAATATTTAGAAATTCGTTAGTGCACGATAAATTTAAGCGTTCAAGGCCTCTGGCGCCAAAGGCGCTAAAATAAGTTTTGCGCCAAATATTCTCGTTTTACAGTATAGGAAATGTATGTTGCGCAGACTCCCTCATGGCTTGCGCTCATTTCCGCTTTTCGTAATCCCACAGATTGACTGAGAATAGGTGCATGAAGCCTGTTTGATGTCCATATGTGTGGTCTAAGAAAACTGTAGTATAGCATAATAATGTTTTAATTACATACAAATATACTGCTTATAATAATATGTCATGTAATGATTGAATCTGTTTCATTTAAAAAAAAGATTAAGTTGAATAGTTTATTTTTTTCATATCTTGATCTCCTGTTTCGGCATCACCCTGGAAGTTCAAGTTCATTCAAGTTTGACATTACTCACATGTCAGTTATGACATGAACATACTGACATTTATAATACACCATGACTCTGAGGTTGTTGAAGAGAAATCTTTTTCAATCATTTCACATTAAATATTGACCAGGATTGTACTGAATTTGAATCTCATGTTTTCTTAAGTATAGACTGAAATTCATACAGAAGAAAGCTTTTGAGAAAATATTATCCTGAATTAATTAAATCCAAATCTCATTATATATATCAAGTACACAGCTCTCAGTTTGAATGAATTAGAATACGGTTAACAAATCATTCGTATTCCAATAAACTAAGAACGGTCAAAAAAGTTCTAGTGACTGTTAGCGCAAGCAGTTCAGTTTCAATTATCTTGGTCTGCATGTTGAACTTTGCCTGTCATTGAGGATATGGTCAGAATCCAATTTTGATTTGAAATGCAGTCACTCCAACAAGTAAGAAATATCCAGTGTTAATGAAGAGTATCAAAATCTAATAAAGATCTAACTAGATATATCATAGAGAGAAGAAACGCTTTCGTTTTTAGTTTTTAGTAGATCATCAATAAAAATTTATTCAATCTTCTGTTTTCAAAATGTTTAACATGTCCACTCTAATGTTTTACGGTTTTTAAAAAGGAAACTTGGTCAGAATAAAATATACCTCCAACTGATTATAATTCTATATATAATGAACGGTAATACATAGGACTGTGTAGGAAATCTATATGATCAATGCATATGAACATGTGAGAGTAAACGAGACTGGGATATTCGTTTTTTTTTAGAAAATACACTTTACTTCCGGAGGTATGGTTTGTAGCTACTGTATGTCTGTCGGCGGTAGCTGAATTTTTACTAAAAAGAACATATTTCTTAGTAATGAGGGGGCAGGTAACAAAATTCCTATGTCATTTGTTTTGTAAGTTAAAAACAGAATCTCGCAGTTCTTTGTAATGGGAAGGAGGTCACAGAATACATTTGACATCTGAGAGCTTACATCTGTTTTGTAAATTTAGGAAAATCACAAAGTTCTTTGTAATTGATGGACGGGCGATAAAATAAAAAAAATCTGGCTTTTTATTTCTTTATTAAAAGGAATTTAAAAAATATTTTAACCATTCTTTTTTTTCTTTCAATTGAAGTGCTTTCAAAAATTTTTGTGAAGAAATTCTGTTCTTTGTTTAAACATACAATTTTGTTGAAAAGGTTTATAAATAAAAATGCCTTCCAATTTTTTTGGTCAATAATGAACAATATTTAAAATTTAAAAACCATTGCAGCATTCTAAGTTTTGACCATATTAATCAGTAAACGAATCAGGTTAAAATTGAGCTTATGAAACTAAAATAGAATGTCCCATTTCATAAGCACTCAGAGGGTGATATAGTGAAACTAAAATAGAACGTCCCATTTCATAAGCACTCAGAGGGTGATATAGTGATCTTACATTCAATTGTGAAATAAAGATTGATTTCTGAAATGTTAACAAACATTCGTTGTGACGATTCCTGATTTTTGTGATATCATTTTTTTTATTATAGCTATTTAAAATTACTGAACAAGAAATATTTATCATTCATCGTCACTTTTTAAAATGTAAGATTTAGGGTCTCCCGATCCTCATGTTTTCAGATTGTAATGCAATTGGTGAGCTTGGAAGATGGGTAATGTTATCCTCATGCATTTGATTTCGTAAAATAGCAAATGGTTTTTAAGGACATGGAATGCGTACAAAAATAGTCATTATCAACCCTAATTAAAGTTCTATTCATTTGCAGAATGCATTGATGCGTCTATTGTTACATGACTTTGTTTTTAATCTATTTGCTTCAGAGACCTGTTATATCAAAAGTTTGACTATCTAATGGAAGGTTCTTCTTTTTTTTGCTTTGAATATACAGTATCTGCAATGAATAAGCACCCTGGACTTCACTAGCAGTTATACAATAAAACACGCGAATAACGAGCACGCTTAAAATACATTGACTCTTAAATTGATTTTAAATTCCTCAAACCTCTAAATATATAAAACAATGAATAGATACTACGAACTTCGCTTATAACACACCTGTGTTGTTTTCTACCGGTTCGCTGGTTTGTTATACTTCAGCTTACAAAAGTATACCCGCTAAACATCTACTGAGGTTTGGTATAGCATAACACTTTAAATACGGTAATAGCATGATATGCAGATGTTTTCAAATATTTTATTGAAGGATGACGATATATCTAGAAAAAAAACTTAATATGACTCATGCATTGCACGTGCACTTTACACTTTATCAATTTATAAAAGTTATCATCTACTGTAATGGGAAATGTTAATATAGGCTTCCCCTTATTTGCTAGTAGATAAAAGTAATATCGTCATTACCGACCTTATACAATTGAAATGTGTCCCGATAATCCGTGTTACAGTGTTTATGAAATATGAAGGTAACAAATAGGACTCTGAAGCTCTTATATCAGTTGAACAGTGAAAACAAGAACTGGGACGAGTTGCAATATGTCAAATAAGTTCCAATTCTCAGTTAACACGCCCTCAATATCTTTCTCTTGGAATATGTAATTATGTTTGATGCTAAAAAAGTAGGAAAAACAAATTGGGTAAAAATCATCTCCAACATCACATCATATCAAATTCTTTTTGTCCTGTTTTACATTTTGTTTTATACGCCAAGATCAATGTTTTACACTGTTTTTATAGAAGATTTCATTTTATTTTTCTTTATTACTCTGATGCAAAACCCATTGTGACATCATAACTGTTGAATACGAAAACAATGTAATATCATCTTTATCCAGGGGATGAAGGGGAAAATGGGATAAAATCAAAATATTGATTATATCTGGATTCCGTTTTCTCCACTGACCTTCTATAGATAGAATTTGACTTCTTAAGTATACTGAATTATATACATGTACGCTTAATAATAACAGAACAATATATCTTTTTTCTTCTACAAATATGAATGCTAAAATAAATGACTTTTTCAAAATACTGTAATATCATAAAATGCCAGACTCATATGAATATAATACAAATTTATTTCTTAAAATATGAAACAACTCTTAAATAAAAACTTTATTTACCTGTGTACGAGCGCAAAACGCTTTAAAACAATTAAAAACAAGTTCTCCATTTTTATGGGATTTAAATATTTGCTAATTCATATTTGCTAACAGATAAAATATTGTCATTACCGACTTTATTTATCATACATTTATCGAACATTTGATAGGCGTCTGATCCAGATATTCCCAGTTACAGTGATTTTGATATATGAAGATAACGAACAGTGATTAAGCTTTAAAGTCCACGGACACAATTCACATTGGGACCAGAGCAGACCAGAAGTTAGATCAGATGAACAATTTCCAAATACTTCCAATGTTCATTAACCAGAGCCTGAATATTTCTTCTCATTGAATCTGTAAGTATGCTTATTGTTTGTGTTTTAAATGTAATGATTTTTAATATTTATAGCACAAATATTTACATGAAAAGAGACATAAATTAAGCCGTTAATATAAATCTAATACAGTTATTTTTCTGTACGATATTATAACACACAAATGTGAATATTTTATTCGAATGAAATACAAATACTTAATAATGGAAGAGGAGCGGATCCAAGATTTCCATCAGGTTAATAATTTAAAAGTAAATGATATTGAATTTATGGCTTACAAAAACGTGGTTTATAATCATTTTATGTTTAAAGATAATCCTCTAAAAGTATGAAACTGTAATGATAACTTACAGTGCTCAATCTAAAGCAAAGTATAGAATAAAAAAGAATATGTGACCAGTGCTCAAAAAGAATACTAGGAATTCAGAATTGAAATAAGATTCCTAGGCGGAAGCATCCCCTGTAGGCTGGACTTATCGTATTAATTAGGTACAGGGAATAATCAGTACTCAAGTCCTATCAATTGCAATTGGTATAATGTTTTATTTTACATAAAATTATTTTTAACAATTTTTTACTTGGCATTTACTAATCTTAGAAGGTGGAGTGTTAAAAATCTAATTTATTTACTATTCATTTAGTAATACCCCCATGGTTCTTGGTACGATATTTCTGTTTAATTTATAACGGAGTTAGGTTACTGATAACTCATAAACTGTTACAATTTGACTACCTATTTGCAGGTTCATCAGACCGTTAAGTGATATGAAAAGTTAGACTCTACTTGGTTTTAAATTAAAAGAAATTGTCGTCATTGCAAAAAATTGGTCACCTTGCCAGTTTAAAAACTTATTTTAGTCCATATATGGAGACATGTCGACAGCTGTCATATATGCTTTTTTCTGCTCTTTAAATATAATGTTGAAAATATTTATAGTTCAGCGATTTGATGACAACCTAATCAATTTCAAATAGCCGTCAATTCTTTTGACTCACCGGTAAAGAGGAACTTTAGGAGGCAATTAAATTGTTTAATTGTTAGGCGTTCCGGGACGTAATTGGTCGCCAATAAGAGCCGTGCAATTTTTTTAAAATGAATAACTTTAGTATATTGAAAGCAATATGCTTTATATACAAACTGTGCATTATCTTTCTTCTACGAGGGTTGTCCCACAAAAACGCAAACTTTTTAGAATTTTCATAAACTGCCAGACCAAAACTAATCATATTTGGAACAAGGTTAGGAAATAATATGTTAGTCATTTTGGTTAAATAATATAAGGTCCTGACATATTCTGCATTTAGAAAAATCATTTTATGGATTTGAAATATTGTATGTGGTTGGCAAATGGTAATTTCTTGAATTTCATAATTTGCATTTATCCTGATGTTTTCTTTATTCTATGATCTGACTTTACGGAAACATCATCTGATAAACATTGAATCCTTAGAAACTGTATGATCTAGAGTTCTCGTGTGTAAATAAATAAGCTGACATCATAAATGATAAAACTGTGACCTAATATGCACAAACACTATTATTTAAATATTGTCAAAAATTGCGCCGTCGGGCGAGAATGCGGCGAACCAATTTATCATCCAGCGTTGTGTGAGCGGTGTAGGACCTTTGTTAATTAGGTTGCAGAGCTGTGAACCAGTGAACGACACGATAGAAAACATCATAAAAAGTTTTAAAGATTGAAGGACTAGTATACTATGGAGGAAGCGTTAAGTAGACCTACCAAAATAACAACTAAAAGATCTAGAGCTTGGTATCTTACGTGGAAATCGCCGCTAACTATGCAAACAGTTAGATAATATATGATTGGAAAATTGTCTATAACAAGTAGTAATTACCGGATTTATTTATTTAGAAATGTATAACTCGATAACTGAAACACAATAAAATGCAATATCGAATTTATGCTTCCTGACCAAATTCAAAAATTCCACGAGTGACGTTTTGAAGTCGGTGTTGTACCGGCAGTTATTTTGAATGAATTTTTTATTAAAAATAAAAATGTATTTTATAGAGATTTTTATTGCAATTTCTGTCAATTGGCAAATAGATGTTTATTATGATGTATACCATTTTTTTTTTACTTTATAAATTCAGTACAAAAACAACTACTTAGAATGTTGGTGCTTTATTGGGAAAACCCTTGTACAAATCTGTACACTTAATAATGGCATGTCTTTTAAAATCAAACTGAAATAGCATTATTTTACAAAACTGTATGTTAAAAGATTACTTTATCATTTCGAAAACTTCTTGTTATGTACCTGAGTGCACTTTATGTGCAAATTACATTATGAAACAGTTAAAATGATATCAATTACTGTAATGGGAATTGTAAATATAGGTTAACTAATATCAGCCAATTAATAAATAGACATATCGTCATTGTCGACCTTATTTATTTGATAAGTGTCGTATCGAGATATTCCCTCCTGTTACAGTGGCTATGGAATATAGAGATAACGCTCTAAAGTCAATAATTAAGTTGAACGACTCTTATGTCTGTACGCAGATTCAGCTTTTCCCCATCCACATAAATACATCTCAATGTATCGTTTTTCTGACTCTGACTTTAGATGTATTGAATACACTGTACTAAATTATAAAGCATTAATTTAACTTTGATTGGCATATTTTTGATAGTCTTATTAAATTTCTAACCAATAACACATAATTTATTCAAACCTCTTGCGTGATTGATTGATTGATTGATTGTGTACTGTTTAACGTCCCTATCCAGAATATTTCACTGATATGGAGACGTCACCATTGCCGGTGAAGGGCTGCAAATTTGGGCCTATGCTCGGCACTCAGGGCCATTGAGCAGGGAGGGATCTTTATCGTGCCACACCTGCTGTGACACGGGGCCTCGGTTTATACGGTCTCATCCGAAGGACCGCCCCATTTAGTCGCCTTTTACGACAAGCAAGGGGGTACTGAGGACCTATTCTAACCCGGATCCCCACAGGGGCCTCTTGCGTGTCCGGCATGTGTACATTGGTTAACAAATTAGAATTGTGTGTGCGTGTCAAACGAGGAAAGACAGGGATAGGGTGGAGCGTTTACTTCGCATGTTTATCATTGTGTTACTATCATAATGGACATGCAGAAACAATCCATCTTATTATTGGATGGAAAGAAAGAGAGAGAATTGTTTTTTTTTTTTTGCTTTTCTGCAATGCTAATGATTTGCATGAAACAGTATGGTATCATGATTTTCAATAAACCCCTTCCTACTATATATTTACACCTGCCAGTACAAAAGCATAGGTTTTTTTTTTTTTTTTTTTTTTTTTTTTTTTAGATTCCTTGCATTTGTCTACATAAAAAAGCAAAAATACACTGGACAATACCCTGCATTATCCCAGTCTACACACGCAGGTTTCCAATTTGCGACACCTATAATTTTAATACATTTATGAAACTGATTTTAAATACATATAGCTAATAAAATCAATATATTATGAACATCTTTTATTGTAATAAATTGTATATATCTATTATTTTCCCTTTTGTTTTATTTCCCTCGCCATCGGCCACTACTCTATTAAAAATTCTACTCAATCTGGCTGATCAAAATGTGTGTTATTACATTTTGTGTTCCTTGCTTTTTGCTTAATCTCGACGCAAAATGTAACTACGCAAAATGTCATAATCCAAAAATCGTGTTAATTTATTTTGCGTTATTACATTTTGCGTTGATCTCAACGCAAAATGTAATAACGCGAAATTTTATAATCCACAAAAGTGTGTTGTTACATTTTGCGTTAGTACATTCTGCGTTTATTTCGACGCAAAATGTAATAAAGCAAAATGTAATAATCCATTTTTATAACATTTTGCGTTGCTATTACATTTCGCGTTGTAACAATGCATTCTTATATAAATATTATCCCTTAAGGATTTGTTTCTGATTTTACTTGTTCATCAAAATAATCTTTTTTGTACTCTCACTCTAGGCCCTTAGGCCATGATTCATGATATATGGATCACAAAGAGAGGCCCACTGACCTTATAGGTCACTTGAGTATCATGTTACAATTTTCACTTAACCGAATTTGGTTTGTGTTTTAAAGAAAAAAAACATGAAATTCCCAATTTTGAAAGACGCACCAATGTCACTCTTAATTATACACTTAGCTTGCTTACTTTGGTTACTCAATACCCAAAATTGGATCAGAGTAAGAAACTTAATGTCATCATCAGTTTTATTTCATCATAAATGGTTGATAAATTCCAAAGAGCTATATAGACCCGCCCTAATACTAGAGCCCCTGACCCTGGGGCCATGGATTTCATAATTTTGGTAGAGGATTCAATGCTGATTACTATCATGCGAACAGTTTGATTGCTTAATGTTCAGGAGTAAAGATTGCATAAATTTTGGTGGTTTTTGGCCCATCCTTCAGGCCCCTGACGGGGGAGGGACCATATAATTTATAAATTTGTTCCCCTTCACCCATAGATGCTTTGTACCAAAGTTTTTAAAATTAATTGAGCAGTTGCAGAGAAGAAGCTGAAAATGTTCAAATGTTCACACTCAACGTACGAAAACAGACAGTAATAGTCTTCTGAGTTTACTTAGATCACACTAAGGTGACCTGAAATTAGGCTTGTTTTTAAATACTTATTCTAAATAAGTCATATAATTTTAGTAGGTAGCTTGCAAAATGAGACTTTCTAAGAAAATGTCTACATCTGTTTAATTGATGGAAATGCCGAACATAATAATAATAATGATGATGAAGATTTTAATAATAATAATAATAACAATAATACTGTAAATGTTTTATGATTAGCGTATACGATTTTTAGCGAAAAATGATTTTTAAACAAGTTTGCGTAGATTTGATTTAGCGCATTTCTTGATATTCTTATTTATTTATAATTGTTTAAGACAATTAGCGATGTATTTGAATTGGAGTAAGTATCTTTCCAAAAACGCTAAAAAGAATACACCGCCAAATGTAATACGGTTACATTAATAATGCTTTATTTAAAGAAGGTAACCAGATTAGTACAAAATATTACTCTTCCCCGGGGCCTTCTATAATTAAAACGATATACATAAAATGGTACGTACAATCAAACATATATTCAATCTACATAAAAATGATAAAAACTCATTTTTTAAGTTCATAATCGGATGTAAGTACAAATAAGTGAAAATATAGGACAATAAATAAGTCAATATACAAAGTTTAAAAGACGTAGTTTATAACAATAACAAGGATATCTACATTAATAAAAATTACAGACGTTCGCTAATCATAACTTTTTTTCATTTTTTTTTTCTAAAAACAGGCAAATATGGTAATAATTTAACATGCAATGGTAGACTATTCCAGAAATGTACACCTGAATATTGTAAAGAGTTTGGCATTAGAATTTTTCGATGCTTGTGTACATGTAATCGAAGATAATAAATCAATTCTGAACGCAATGAGCAGGAAACGAAAATGTGAAAAATTAAAAGTTTCTGGATATATTCTGGGCTCATACCATAAAAAAGTTTTATACAATTAAATACATTTATGAAACGTAACTAACTCAAAAACATTTAACCATCCCAGTTTTTTCAAACAAAGGCTTAGATGGTTGGTCAGGTGCTGCATCAAGAATAATTCTATAAGCCCGTTTCTGAAGTTTATGAATTCTCTCAATGTTACATTTGGACGTATTACCCCAGACTGTGAGACAATAGTTTATTGAAGACAAAATGTATGCATTATAAGAGTTTTCTCGTAATTTATGAAAGAAAATACTTAATATCTAAGAAGCGTAAATAACTTGTATCTCATGGATTTACAAACTGCATCAACATGACATTTATACTGAAGAGATTGATCGATCTGAGTACCTAGCAGTTTTTCAACTTCAACGTTTTCCATTTTTACATTAAGTACTGCGTTATTTTTATCTTGATCTCTTTTGTTGTGTACACATAAGCCTACATTTTCATTTGTCTGTGTTCGGTATCTTATTCTGTAAACATCAGTTTTCATTTTCTCGTAAATCAGAATTCAAATGTGTTTCAATATTATGTATATTGCTGTTAGATAAATGCAGAGTTGCATCGTCTGCAAAAATAACAATATTAGAGTAATTTACACATAAAGGAAGATCATTTATATAAAGTAAAAATAGGAGTGGACCTAAAATGGATCCTTGTGGCACTCCTGCTGAGATAGGTGAAATATCGGAAGAACATGCGCCAATTTTTACACTTTTGGTCCGTTCGTTTAAATAAGACTGCAATCACTTGATTGTCAGTGAATCAAAATTATAATGTCGTAATTTCTCTATCAATATATCATGGCTGACTAAATCAAAAGCCTTACTTAAATCTAGAAAAGCTATATCAATTCAATTCCCTTGGTCCATTGCATGCAACCAGTTATCGGTAAGTTTGGTTAGTGCTGTTTGGCAAGAGTGAAATTCCCTAAAATAAGACTGTGAGCTCAAAATGAGGTAAAAAGCTCTCGTAAATCCATGTACTTGATTTGCAATATGTTTTCAAAAATGTTTGACAAAGTTGCTAAAAAGATATTGGGCGATAGTTACTTGGATCACGCATCATTGTTAAGGCTTGAAAAAGGAGGGGGGCCTAATCTATACGGGAAAAGTTTACTGTGACGTCACACAAAAATATGACTTTTATGTATTTCTCATAATACCTAAAATGAAATAATTTGCATCTTTTAACTGTATTAGCATAATAAACAAAAATCCCATTTAGCTGGTTATAAACAAAGCACTGATCGTGATGAACTTGTAAACATGACGTCATTTTGCTAAAAATGACGAATTTTATGCGCTGTGAGAGGCGGATTGAGAATTTTTTTTAACAATGAAAAATGCGTTTTATCATTTAACAGATTAGTATTTAGATTTTAAATAGTCGATTAATACCAATGTATATCCTTTATTTAGTGCGTTTATTCATTAACTATCAAGAGAATGTATTTTATAACCTATGTCGGGTTTTTTATGCACATGTTACGTTTATTTTACATCGAGATACCTCATAAAATCGTACTTTTGCAAGGGCATACACTAAATACATCTTAACCATTTTTTTGAATATAGATAAAGGACAGTTTTCTTATCTTGAAAAGTGTCCTTGTTTTCTCTCAATCGAGGGCGCGATTTTATAAGTACCCAAAATATTTGGTAAAATTCGAACATATATCGATATTGACTTATCTACCTGAAAAGTTAACTATTAAAAGGCGAATTCTATTCAAAGCAGCAGCACTTTTCAGAGACTACGAAGTATGGAAAAACAATTAATAGCTTGAATTTTTAATTTTAACTAGGGTATGTCCTAGCGATATTGCAATTTGTTAATGACCTACAATCAATACACGAACAATGTATTCAACACGCGACTGTCCATCGATGGCACCAAATTTTATACAGTACAGAGTGGGTTATACTATGCTATTTCCATAAGTGTTTAAGTTCTGTGATAACAAAACAGCTTAATTAAATAAATTCAGTTTTAAAAAAGCCCCCGTTTTTGCACGTCTATTTTCCATTTATTTTTCATAATAGGCCTTAACAGTGCTATGCACTTCTCGGAATGACTTTAGCATGTTTCAGCTGGGATGCTTAATTGCCATTAGTAATACTGGTATTAATGAGATGAGTTACGGGTTTAGAAATTACATTTGCAGAAAGTTTTTAGAGATGGGGACCAATGGAATCTACACCTACTAATTTATTTATGTCAAGAGAGCGTAGTATAGTTAAGACATCGTCTTATTTTAAGTAAGCTAAACACATTTTCGTCATTGAATTTGGACTTCGTGAAATCTTAAATTTTTGAGAATTAAAGCTATGGTTTTGTGTTTTAGTCAATAAATTGCCAGAAATTCTTGTGAAGTGCTTATTAAAAACATTTACGATTCTTTGACTTAGAAGCTAAGTCAAAGTATAATTGAGATAGCTCCACATTTCTCTAGGATTAGTGCTCCCTTCAATTGCTGATTTGTAATCAGTACATTTTGCATTGTTAATAAGCAGAGTAACTTTATTCTTCAAAAGTCTTTTTGTTGATGATAGTAATCTCGTAAATGTCTAGCATCATTAATTTCTTGCGTTAACTTTTTCGAACGAGATTTGGTTTTTACAGGTTTAATTTTTACCTTAGCATGTTTATTGAGAATGGTATTACACATCCTGTAGAAGTTTTCCAATATATCATTAGGATTTTGCAAATTTGAAAGAACATTAGAATTGGCAGTCTGTAAATCAGAGAGAAAGTCTTTCTCATTAAAATTCTTAAAATCTCTATTGAATTTCAGTGTGTTTTCCCTTATGCTGCATGCTGTTAGATTTACGGGTTGCACTAACAGGGTAGCTATGGGTGGTACTTGAATTCTGCAGATGTTATCAGGTTGGATAGTGTAAATACAATTAATAAGGGTACATAAGGTGTTAGTTATTCTAGTAGGTATGGTAATTAGTTAAGTCAAAATTCTTCTAGAGCAGATGTCCAATATTGAGGGGAATCTTTAAGAATATCTACATCAAAATCACCTGTAAGTATGATTTCTGGGTCATCACAGCATGGGGCACATTTCATCTCTTTCGCTAGGTCCTCCACCCACAGGAGGGTGCAGATGGTGAGCGGTATGCAGAAAAATAAAGTATTGTTCTTGTGTTCGTTAGATTAATTTCTAACCATATTGTCTCAATGTTTCTGATTTCTAAATCTTTTCGACGTTTATAGGATAAATCATTTGAGATATAAATTACTATTCCATCGCCTGCCTTATTTTTTCTTTTCTTTCAAGTACATAGCCATTAATACTCAAATCTGAATCACTAATATGGTCCTGTGAATACGTCTCACAAAGCCCCATCACATTCAGAGATCGTTCATGTTGTAGCATTAATTTCAGTTTATCCAATTTTGGTACAAGATGACAAATATTAAAATTTCCAAAACGCAAACCCTTTTTAACAAGACCAAATCCAGTGTTCACCGGAGTACATTTATTTGTTATGCTGATAAATTTGTTTAAATCAAGATTTTCAAATGCAAGACTTTAATTATTCTTATTTTCAGACATAGAAATTTGCGTAGCTTTAAGGGAATTTCTAATTTTTTTGAGGATTTTAAACGATGGGGGATTTTTTTTACTGTGCAAAAAAAAATTGTTTACCTCTCCAAAGTGTATGTTCATAATGTAACAAAATACTATGTATACATGTATATACATAGTATTTTGTTACATTCTAAACATACAGTTTGGAGAGGTAAAGAATTATTTTGAAGACTTAAAAAATACTTTCTTTCTATTCGGCTTGACATTAAATGCCCCTGTTCTAGTATGGACAAAACTTTTGTTTATGCCCAGGTTCCCAACAATACCAACAGTCTACTTTACATATAAAGTAATTATATAAAGTTTAAAAAGAAGAAGGAAAGCAGTTTTCATCACCCAGCCCCAAAACACACAAACACACTGACAACTACTGACTATCATAAATAAAGAGCTTAAAATTTATCAGCGAGATTAAAAACAATAGAAAATACAATATAAATATAATTGTACTTTAGTCTATATTTCCTAAAATAGAGTTATATAATAAGTCCTTACTTACTAAAACATATTTTTAACAGAAGTATTCTTCATCCTCTCCTAGTTTTCAGATGATTTGTTCGGTGGATATCTGAAATAAAAGTAGATCGAGCTTGTACGGTACCGTACAGTAATAACTTTTTTTTGTGTTTGGCATGCGTTCAGAAAAGTCCACAAAACCATTTGCATGTCCATTTCCTTGCACCTGACATGCAGTTAAAATTCTAATGGACACATGACAAAGAAAACTAATTAATGGAAACTTGTATCATTTTAAAATGGACACACTCTTGTCTAATTCTAAGTGGCAGCACTATCACAACCTCAATTTAAAAGTTCTTGAAATGCAATTATAAAAAAGTTAGAAAAATTTATCAGTTATAATTTTTCTTGAAAGCAAAACTATATCTAAATTACGTTTGTTTAAGATATGTAGGCCTTTTCCTATTAAAAATTATGATCCATATGTTACTTTATTTTATTTATTCTATTTTACATCAAGGGAAGATCACTATTTGTATAATAAGTCGTCAGAACTAAAACTCTTCAATGGCTATTCTTTACTGATTTAGTTAGTGTAAGAAAAATGGCAAATAGTAAACAGCTACAGACAGAGAGATTACAAAAAAATCTTATTTGTGTATCATTCATTTTATCAAGTCCAAAAAATTTAAAGATCATAAAAATATCATTTCAAATTTTCATAATGGGTCATATTTCCAGTGTGACCCAGTGATTAGAGCGACACGCCTAGTGTCGGGGATTAGGAGCTGATTTTTATATCATGGTTCTGAATCCAATGTAGTACATACAGGCCGGTTCCTCGGGTGAGACTGTATTGGTGACATGTCCACATGAATAAAAAGTTCTCTAAAGGGATATCATACGAGCAAAAAACAAATATTTAACTAGTATATGACTGCATAATGAATCAGTACATGTAATTTAAAAAAAATAAAAATGGCCACTTGCCCATTTCGTCAAGCTACAGTCTATTATAATGCAAAATTCATACACAGGTAAATACTGTTCTGCCGATATCAAAAGAATCATTTTTATGGTTGTGGTTTTAAAGTAATTTCTGATAGATTTAGAAACTGCACCACATTTAATATTTGAAGCCCAAGGTACAATAAAAACACGGTATTTCTAATGAACAATTACACCATGCACACTAAATCAAGCTTAATGTTGTTAAAATAAAGTCTTAATTGTTTCATATAGGTCAAAACATATTTTTCAGCATTAAATTACAATTGATCTATTAATTTGAAACAGATATAAATCTAACATTTTAAATTTAATTTACATGTAAGAAAATATTCTTATGTATTTGTGTATGTAAACATTTTGTTCACGTTCAGCATATGTTTTAAAATTATAATGTATGGTATATCACTTAATAAAATACTTCAACTTAAATAATGTGAGGCATTCTGAATATTATCAAGTCACTTTCATAAATTCAAAGCCAAAAATCTGCAAGTTCTCAGAAATTTTACTTTCATAACTACAACATGTACAAATTGGCATTTTACAGTGATAAAATAATACACGTTGGGATTTTTTTCAACATGACGCCCTCTAACATGTCTTACATCTAAGATTTTGAACTGCATGTATTTAAAAAAAATATTGAACCCTTTCCTCCGCTGTGCAGGACAGTCTACCGTCAATACTAAAAAAAAATCAGCAAAATATAAATGTAGGATTGAAGAAACTACCAATACTTCTGTAAATAACAATGAACACATCCAACAGCTCTAATGAACAATATATCTCACCTTTTTCGAAAATAAAATTAAGATTGGGGTCAATCTCTCGATTTTCTAAATGATAAAGTTAACACCGGGTATAAGTACAGAACGATATTATCCTCTAAAACCAACCTTACCGTTAGATTAGTTTTAATATATTAGATTGATAGATAAATATCTGAGAGGTTTGTCTTTTTTTTTTCTTTTAATCACCAACACATAAAAAAATTTATTATGCTTATATGAAACATTTTATACAAAAAAAAATTTCTAAAGCAAGTATGCATGATCATGATATGTTTCATTGTAGGTTAAAAATAGTGTGAGTGTGATTTTTTTTTTATTTTGAATGTTCAGAAACCTTGGGGTCATTAGTAAAGACTATAGTGTGTGCTGTGTACTGCATGTATATATCACGCCTGGTCACAGTCCATTGTTCCTCTAGGATAGAAAAACCTCTCAATTCACATAGAATTTACAAAAAAAACACCAACACGGTAGTAGGTGTCTTTGCAACACGCGTCTCCACACCTGTTGCACGTTAGGACAGGTGCCCACGAGTGAGGTTCAACGTAAAGGATTGAACATATGATCAATTTACATACTACATGTTCTTTTATTTAAAAAAAACTAAGTTCTAAATCACATATTTAGCACATTATTCATCTCAATACAAATGTAATTGAACGCATTACTAAAAGCTATACTGCGTTTTCAGTTATATTGCATTAATTAACATTACGAAAGCAAGAAGTTTACAAATTTAAACAAAATTTAAATAAAAAGCAAACACATAATATGGAATCTAATTAAAATGAGATTTTTCATTCGCTCCCAGGATATTATTTCACAAAAGCAGACTTTAACATAAATCTTCTTTGTGCGAATAAGTATTTGGGGAGCAAATGGAATATTTTTTTTTTAATTAGATTGACGTAACATCTGTAAATCTTAGGAACCATGACATCAAATTTTCAGGACATGTTTTCTTGTAATATTTCTTATGCTGTAAACCCACAGCTTATGAATAAGATTAACGCCTGTTAAACGAATAAAATTTATTCATGAGGACAGATATATATTTATACATATGAAGATATAAAATCAAGGTAATTATAAAAATTACTAGTAACTATTGTACTAAACATCTATGTGGAACACTAAATAGTAACAAAAAAAGCTTCCTAGTCAGTATGTGTTGTTACCAAATTGAATTATTAAAATGATATCCATTAAGGAATATGAATGCAGGGGATATAAAATCAAACCTTGCTATCTCAGATAATGTTCGGTCTCTTAATTATATGTATTTCATGCACTATGAAGACAAACTCATTTTCGCTTTAAAGATATTAACATTAAACGTTAACACGCTTTATTTTTTTTTAAATCTACAATTAATTGTCGACAGAGGAAACGGGAATTATATCCCCCATAAATAACCCTTGATTTGTTCTCATACGGAAGTAATATTTTATGAATATGATTTATGCTATGAAAAGATTCAATTCCCGAGGGGAGCCTCCAGTTGGGTAATGTAGAAAATCCTTGTGAAACTTTTAAATTCTCAGCCCATTTATGTCCAGTATTGATTTAGCTAAGATCAATGTTCGACCTACATTTGTTCCTCAACGCCAACAATCATCCAACCAAAACAATTAGCCCCCCCCCCCCCTCGTTGTTATGCTCTCTGTGTTCTTTCCATGACACCTAATCCCAGATCTTATTATTGAAGGTCTGTGTTTTCTCTGCTCATTACCGTCTTCCTTGAAAGACGGTATTGTATAGTTTAAGTTTTTTACTCTTTTTATTTTTTTAGTCTTCAGACTATGCACTTCCTCTCTTTTGTGATTGGTAGAAATTGTATGATGAGAAAATTCTCAATTATTTCATTGGTTGAAATGCTGTTCAAGGCAAGGGAGATAACTTTCTGATGATCTAATTTTCGTACGACTTAACAATTTTGCAAGATTTTCAGTTTTTTAAAAATGACAAAACGGACAATAAAAACAGCAGTAGTTAATTCTTAATGATATGATATTTCTTTATTGCAATAGATAAAAAGGTCTCTTTAATTTCATTTCAAATTAAATTTGATTATTATTGCTTGCAGATTTTACAATTTGTTATTATTCTTTTCCCCTTTCTTTTTTGAAAAATAGAATGGAATCAGCCGAGGTTTGCCGAAAGCTCTCGGCCAGTTCAAGTTTACCCTAACCCTAACCCTAACCCTGAGATGACAGCGGCAACCGTGGTAGGGCTAATGCCAGTAAAAAGCTAATGTACAAGATCAAGAAATTCAAAAGAACTATACGGCCTGATAGCTGTAGATCAGTCAACTTTTTAAGATTGTTGGTTAAGACGGTTAGCTTTTTAAAAAGCTCTACTTGTATTCTGTATTATCTTAAAGACTTTTGATCTTGAATACTGTTTGTTATTTCTCTATGGTTCATACTTTAGCATACTGAAATGTATAAGTTGCTAACTGGGAATTGATTTTTTTTTCTTCGAAAAATATGTACATTTAAATTTGATAATTCTTTTTTTAAAACGCTGTAACAGTTAGAGCATTATATGTAAATATACGAACATTTCTTGAAGATAACTTTACATCTAGAATGGATTTATTTGACCCATTGCAATGCATTTGCATTACGCTTTAAACGTGTAAAACAATTATCATCTACCAAAATAGGGATTGTAAATACTTGTTCAACAATATTAGATAACAGACAAATATCGTCATAGGCGATTTAAAACAGATATTCCTTCTAAGAGGTCAGTCATTTTTTTCTTCAGTTTAGCATAACGGTCTTAATATTTCACACAAAATTTCTTCTTAATGATGACACAAACATTTTTAGTTACAAACAGCAAAACACATTTTTTGAAATTAATCTTAAATTTTGCCACCAAATACCATAAGTTATATTTACAGTCCTTCGTTTGTGAGGAATTTATTGTACAGAGAGGGGTGGCAGTCGAGTCGCGTAGCGACGAGACAGCCACGCCTCTCTGTATAATAAATTCCTTACAAACGAAAGAAAGTGTCTGTAAATGTCTTGTGTCATGGTCATTTGCATAGCCACTCCCTCGACATCAAACTGCACGCGACATTACGTCACAGTCCTAGGTCCATCGTAGACGGTTCAAACAAATCAGAAAGTACGAAGGAGATGGTTGCATTGGAAAGTCAAGCGAATTTAAACGAGTGTGCAAATGTATTTGATGGATTAATTTAAGCAGTATGAATATTTCAAAAAACCATAAGGTACTGGAAACCTGGATCCGTCCGCAAAGTGACCCCTTCATTACTGTTAAGTACAACGGATATGGTTGCATGTCCGGAGGAATTCCGAATGGAGTACCGTAGCCACAGGTGTCAAAATAATGGAATGCTTTGTGAAAAAGTCCGAATGCATAGTTGTTTATTATACGAACATGTATCAGTATGCATGTAACTCAAGGAACCCAGGAAACAGGTACTTTGAAGAAAATCATCGAACTGCGCGTGTTTTCAATGTCGTCTGATTTAAATTAATATACATGTTTTTCGTGAAATTCTGTGTATTGTTTTTATTTTTTGTTTAAAGCAGTTAACTAATGAGTTTACATGTATTTCTCTTGAAAATGGTTTTCACGTAATTCAGGGATGGGGCCGATTACATTAAAAATTAATTAATCAAATTACAATTACTTTGACTTTCTCTTCAATTCAATTACAGGCTTTATATATCATGTAATTAATTGCTTTATAATTAATTATGAAAATGAAATTAATTAATTAAAGATAAGTAAAATTACTTTTTTGTTCAATTACCCCATCCCTGTCACGTATGCATTTATAGATTTATAGAGTGAAGGTGGAGGGGACAGGGTTAGATTCTTTCTTTCTTTCGATTTTTCATGTTTCCTATTAATTTAAAAACCATCGAATTCTGTCGGAAGTTATTGTACGTTAAATTGGAAGTAATTGTACGGCTAAGCTCCGCCCCCTAGAAGTTATAGTACGTTGGAATTCAGTCAAAGGTTTTCTCTCTGATTTAAACTATGGCCAACATCAAAAGCACCATGACACAATAAAAAGAATTGGACTTCGGAAATGTTAGGCGAGAGTCAACCCCCTCACCACGGATCCATTTGCATAAAATATATATGCAAACATTAAGTCACATACATGCATATATTCACGTTCGGGATTGTCTTACACAATACATGCTTTGTTATAAAGCCTTTACTTAACAGTTATAATAGATGAAATAAGACTAAACGGTCTACCGACAAGCTGTACATTGTATTATACGTAGTAACTCTTCACATGTCCTGTGCATACTAATGAAAAAAACGGGTAGGGAGGCTTTGAAGGGATTGAGAGGGGCCTTAGGGAGTTTTGGTACATCTTATTGCAAAAGCTTGAAATGTTCTTGAGTTATCGCAAGAAAACTAAAGTGTTATACACAGACGAAATGTATAAATTTACGATCTTGAACTTTGATCTTTTGACCTCAAAATCCATAAGGTTCTGCAGAATCTCATTTGGAAAGCTCAAAGGGTCCACGAGATATTTCATGGAAACGAAAGAATTACAGACAGACAGAAATACGAACGGACGGACGGACAGACAGACCAAAATTGATATTCCCCACTTTCAGTAATTAGAAGGAATAGTAGAATTAGAGTCTTTCGAAGTGGAATCTAGAAAGACTCTAATCTTAACAAACAATATGAAAGCATTGCATTAGCAATTAATACAAGTTCCTACCGGGATCGTCTTTTCTCTTAAGGATACAAATGACAATTCTGTCAAAATCCATTGAAGCGGAACGACCTTCAAACTTGATTTGTAACTCATTACGACACAGCTGAACAGACTTAGGAAAAATGGACAGTCAGCCAGACTGACAGACTCTGAGGAATCCTATAATCTCTTCCGGTTTTACCGGTTGGCGACTAATATTGAGAAGAAGAAAACACATTTGAATCACTTAAAAAGTATTCTCCATAAAGTGATAGACTATGTTAAACTTTGATTAATGACTGTATAAAGAGATACCGTATCAGAGGAAATTTTAGCGAGAGGCAAATTTAGCGATTTCTATCTAAAATCTGGTATTTTATTTTAGCGAGAAGTTATTTTAGCGATTTCAAAATGCCAACTAAAGAAACTATTTCAAGTAATACGCAAACTTTTTTAGCGATATTCAAATTTAGCGATGTCAGCACCGTCGCTAAAAATGCTAAAATTAAATCTTCGCTAAAAATTCTACTTATACGGTTTTTCATTTTAATTTCAGATCTCTATTCTCTAAAAAGCAACAGAGAATGACTTCTGGACCAGACCCTGGCGGCCGTTCTAGGTTTGCTAAACTCGGAATGGCAATAAACGAAGAACTGACCCAGGCCTGTAGAGATGTCTTAGAAATGGAGGTACCTCCTGGTCTTGTCTACAACAAAATGAAAGCCTCATCAATTTATACGAAAATACGTCCCGAGCAAAAACTTCATCTTATAAGCGCCAAAGCAGATGGTTATAAAGAATTTGATATTACATTGTTATATACACTGATAAGAAACGTATGTACAAAGATTCCTCGTCCAACAAAAGGTTGGGGTGGAAACACGATGCCGTCAGTAGGAGAAATAACGATTGGCGATGACGTTGAAAGGATAAGGATGATAAGAAACAACATGTTTGGACACATAAGCTCGGCTTCTGCCTCACAGTCAGATTTTGATGACACGTGGTCAATCATAACTGATATCTGCCAAAGACTGCAAACGTACACAAAAAAAGACTACCTGTCTGGACTGAATAATATTCTAAGCCAGGCCCTGGAAGAGGAATACGAAACAACAGTCATAGAAAAACTTAAGGACGATTATAAGAATAACCAATTTCTAATGGAAAAATTATCTTCTTTGGAACAGCATTTGCTAGAATTGAAATCAAAATCGGAAACAAAAGGTGACTACTAAGGATATTGTTTTTTTTTCTTTTGTAAGAAGGATATAGAGATAACGAACAATATGCAGTTTCAAAGTCCATAAAACAATACAAAATGGGAACAGAGCAAACATGGAGCTACGAAACATCATTGATATCATGGCCGAAATTAGTCTAATAATTTAATATGAATTTGATAAATACATTTTTCAATATCAGCATTCCTTGATATGTTTCCATCAGATTCTTTGCACTTTAAAAAGTTGCCCAAGTAAGAATATCCCAATTAAGATATTTATGATGTTGTGCTAGATATCAGTACTATAGTGCAACTGTGCAAAATATAGTGCACAATGATCGTTAAATTGCATAAAGATCTGGCTTGTCAGAGAGAGAGTGTAAATGAATTATATGAATTTGAGGTTTAAAAGTTCTCGAGGTACATGAACAAAAACCTTCAAGGCTGTTGTCATGGAGTTAATACACGCAGGTGTTGTTAAGTGAGATGCCCCTTTATCCAAACTTCTTCTAGGGATCCATTCTTTAGAAGAATTTTCATTTCCCTTTAGCAAGACCTAGTCTACCACTTGAGACTTTGACTTTCCCGATCTTACGTCTTCTGCATGCAACAATCGGGAAAAAAATTATTTCTTGACCTGATTTCATTAAACTTGGTGGATGGTAAGAAGAAGGTACAGTGTGTGCTTTTTTGTGCACTAAAAATTAAATGTTATTAAAAAGTTATTAAATTTAACAATAGTTGAGTAGATGAATATAATTATTAATTAAAGAATATGGAATTGAGGAGGACCTTTCTGGAAATATTACGTCATTAATTTGGTACATTTGCAGGTTAAATACAGAAAAGCCTCTAAATGACTCATTTACGTGGTAATTTTTATTTAGAAAATAATGTCTGCCACCATAGATGACTTTAATTTTTGGATATATTATTCAAACTGCTAGAAAAAATAATGTATCTCAAAATCATTCTAAGGAACGGTGGCAGAATATGTTTTCAGAAAGAAAATTCCTCTTTAAAATTGATGTCTTTTGCAACTAAGTAAAGTAAATTGAACTATTTTAAAAGAAAGCTATAAAGATTAAGGGAAATAATTGATTCTTCAGATGAAACAAACTTTTTTCAATTATTTTTTTTTTTAAATAACAACCTGGGTCATGTTTTAGTGATTTAAATGAATAAGTTTCACTGCGTAGTTTTTAATTTTTTATTGAAAACTGCTCAAAAATGGAATTTGAAGTGAAAAATATTTGTATAAAATAATAAAGATGGTTTCAGAAGGGTAGCATTTTGAATATCACAGAAGGTTTGCAATTTCTTTATATTTTAGATATTTATTATTTGCATCAATTTAAAGGAAATAAGGTTAAAAAACAGATATACCAATCAAGGCATCCATTATTTGTATCATATGTCCTTAAAGATCCTCTAAACCGTGTGACTTATAAACAATGTACACATGGCATTGCGGTTTTTTTTTCAATAAAAGAACAGACTTCTGGGATTCTGTTATGCAATAATTCGTAAACAACAGGTGTAGGTATGAAAAGAAACTTTCTGTGGTGAAAGTTACTATATAAGTTACTATATATTTTTGCTCACTATTTTTGCACACTTATTTTTGCATTTCAATAATACGTCCTCTTATTGTGTGCTTATAAAATATAGATGAAATAGAATACATTTCTAGTTTTCCTGTTTAATATCTGCCCAGTTCAGTAGACAATAAAAAGTAAAAATTATGGCTAGGTATGAGAAGAATATCAGCAGTCTCGTGTTAAGTCATCATTTTGTAAGTTCTATGGTCGATACAATGACCTTTTCAGCAATTTTATCATTGAGTCAAATGCTGACTGCCGTTTTTCATACCCATTGTAAGTCCATTATTTATACACTATTTTGACGACGGATTTTTTTCCGTTATTTCCTGATCATGACAAGGAGCACACGGCGGGTGTGACCGGTTGGAAGGGGATGCTCACTCCTCCATGGCACCTGATCCCCCCTCTGTTGTTTCGGGGGTCCGTGTTTGCTCTGCTCTTATTTTGTATTGTTTTCTGGACTTTGAGATTGAATTCTGTTCGTTATATCCATATCCTTCTTTCCAATTTTTCGAGACCCAGTCAACAAGAAAAAAATTATTCCAACGATTTGAAATTTTTTTTGTACATTGATGCATTTAATTTGTTTCATTTTTTGTGTGTAATCTAATTCATTGATGTTTGTTCTTTACAAAGGAGTCTTAGCGGGTTTTTTTTCTCTAGATGTATTTAAAGAGACATTACAGCTCAATTTCCACATTTATGGAGAGTGTTTATTCAATCACTATTTGATTAAATGGTGAAAATGATATCGATGCTGAAAATTTGAAGCATGTAAGATCATTAATGATCTCTACACCTGGCATTGAAGAACAGCCGGAAGTACCTTTGTTGTTTTTATAGGACCGTCAAAAACTATTACAAACACCATTTTTTTTACGGATAAAATTATTTCTTATAATACTTTTTTTCAGTGAAGTGCGACAAATATAGTAAATATATTAAATTTCTAAAAAAAAATATGGGGAGATATGAGCCAATTTAACCTATAATTGACACTTTTTTTGTAATATCGAAACTTTACATCATGGAAAGAAATTTTTGATGTTCTTTTCCAAAACGTTGATATTTTTGCTTAAATTATGGAAAAAAAGTTTAAGACTTTAAAACATATTCTTGCTTATTAAATCCTCTTTGTCAGAAAAATCAAATTTCATAAGCGCAGAAAGCTAAAATAATTGAGTATGCAAAAGCAATCTCTTAGTCCTGATTTTTATGTTTTTTAATAGACTTAGAGTTTTTTGCTTTAATTGGATAAACTATTGGAGGGAAAACGTCGAAGGTGTAGGTTTTAATTACGGTAAGACACAAATTTCAGTGCAAAAAGGTTCAGTAGTACAAAAATGTACAGTAGTGTCAAGAGATGCATATGGATCCATATTTATTTTTAATTTTTTTTATTAAGCTATGTATGTAAAAACTAAAAAAAAACTTCCAATTTCAAAGGACCAACCGTCGTGAAATGTTGATATGCCTCTTATTAGTTATGCTCAGTAATATGAAAACATTGGCAGGATGTGTGTGGAGGATCCTTAATATCGCATATTCACAAATGTTGCTGTTTTACACTTCTTTAATTTAACAAGACATATTTGTTACAGAAAACACTCTGGTAAAAGGGATTGTCGAGAATTGGCGAGAAGATGACATTGCCTTCATTCCGACAAGAGCAAGTGAAGTTGTTGAAGAAAAACTTAAAAGTCATAACCTAGTCACGGTGGTTGGAAATTCTGGTTCCGGAAAATCTGCAATAATTCAACATATTGCACTTATGCTAAAGGAGCAGGGATGGGATGTCCTACCGGTGGATAAGGTGGAAGAAATTAAAAACATTTGTTCAACCAGAGTATCAGAAAATCGGATATTATTTGTATTCAATGATCCTTTAGGTAAGGAATCGTTAGATGAAATTTTATATCACTCATGGAAAAGTTTAGAGAAAACGCTAGAGATTTGCTTGAAGAAGAATAAAATATTGATATCATGTAGAAAATGCGTATTTGAAGACAAGAGAGTAAAAGGTAACTTATTAGAGGAATCTACTGCAGTAGAAATCGACAACAAAGAAAATGGACTGACGATTGAAGAGAAAAGAGCGATTTTTAATCAGTATTCACAAAATCTGAATTTATCAGAAAGGATTGTTACTGAAATAATGAAAACAGAGGCTTATTTCCCATTGCTTTGTAAGCTTTTTTCAAGAGAGGTGAACTACAAAGAAAAGGGAGTTGATTTCTTTAAAAATCCGTACACATTTATTAAACGTGAAATTGAAATTTGGAAGAAAACAGGGAAGGAACAATTTTGCTCTTTGATCTTGATTTTAGTTTTTAAAAACAATCTTAATATCGATGCTATTGTGAAAAATGATATATTTTTTATGAAATTTAAGCACATTTTAGGGATGTGTAAGTTACAAGAAAACACGCATATATCAGTCATTCGTAGTACTCTACATGAACTGAAGGGATCTTATGTCAAACGTGTTGGTAATGCTTTCCAATTCCTTCACGACTTTATCATGGAGATAACGACTCTGGTGTTTGGTGTTGATTGTCCACAAGAGACAATACAGTACGCAGACAGTGGTTTTCTGAGACGTCGAGTGAAAATAGAAGACGATACAGAAGAGGAAGATCGCGATCCCTTCATTGTTTACCTTCCCAAAGAGTACATTGATGATCTTGTGGATAGGTTTATCATCGACATGCAAACAGAACATATTGTAGATGTTCTACTCAATCAATGTTTACGTAATGAAAGTGCGATCAAATCTTTTAAGGAAAAAATTGATTCACCAGGAGAGCTTCTTGTCGGAATTAAATGTGAAAAAAAGAGATCGGAATATTCAAAATCATTTGAGGCCACTGAATCGTTATTCTCAAGATTTTTCTTCCTCAATGCAAAAGATGAAATATATCCTTTGGTCGGATTTATCATTTTTTGTCATACTGACATTTCTTCATTTTTCTTAAAAAGTATCCCTGAAACGAAGTTAATGGAATATCCTATATTCTCTGCTATATGTGCAAATGGCGATTTAAATCTACTAAATTCTCTTAGCGAGGAATATAAAAAAACAGGAATGCTAGAAAAATGGAATTCACTTTTACCAATTCACATTGCTTGTGTATTTCATAACTTTTTAGTTATTGAAGAATTAGTAAAGCTCGGTAGTGATGTAAATCAGTTTGCTGAAGGCTTTTATAGTCCATTGTTATTAGCTGCTGTAAATGATGAAGAACACTTAAAAGAGGCTGGAATGAACACCGAGGACGGAGAAATACGCAACAAAACTATCATTTCCTTATTAAACAATGGTGCTGACATTAATTCATGTAATATTATTGGATTCAGTCCTCTTTATATGGCATCTGGGCGTGGACATGAAAGCACGGTGCAACTCTTACTAAACAACGGTGCCGACATCAATTTATGTGAGGAAAATGGGGTCAGTCCTCTTTACATAGCTTGTCAAAATGGACATGATGACACAGTACAAATTTTACTGAACAACAGTGCCGATATCAACTTATGTGATAATGACGGATACGGTCCTCTTTATGCAGCTTGTCAAAATGGACATGATAGCACGGTACAACTGTTACTGAACAACGGTGCCGGCATAAAGTTATGTAAAAAGAATGGAGACAGTCCTCTTTATATAGCTTGTCACAATGGACATGATAGCACGGTACAACTGTTACTGAAAAACGGTGCCGACATCAATTTATGCAACAAGAATGGAATCAGTCCTCTTTTTATAGCATGTCAAAATGGACATGATAGCACGGTACAATTGTTAGTGAACAACGGTGCCAACATCAATTTATGTAACAAGAATGGAATCAGTCCTCTTTTTATAGCATGTCAAAATGGACATGATAGCACGGTACAATTGTTACTGAACAACGGTGCCAAAATCAATTTATGTAAAAAGAATGGAATCAGTCCTCTTTTTATAGCATGTCAAAATGGACATGATAGCACGGTACAACTGTTACTGAACAACGGTGCCGACATCAATTTATGTAACAAGAATGGAATCAGTCCTCTTTTTATAGCATGTCAAAATGGACATGATAACACGGTACAACTGTTACTGAACAACGGTGCCGACATCAATTTATGTTACAAGAATGGAATCAGTCCTCTTTTTAAAGCATGTCAAAATGGACATGATAACACGGTACAACTTTTACTGAACAACGGTGCCGACATCAATTTCTGTAACAAGATTGGATCCAGTCCTCTTTATACAGCTTGTTATAATGGACATGATAGCACGGTACAACTGTTACTGAACAACGTTGCCGACATCAATTTCTGTAACAAGAATGGAGTCAGTCCTCTTTATGTAGCTTGTAGAAAGGGACATAATATATCAGTACAACTGTTACTGAACAATGGTGCGGACGTGAATTTATGTAACAAGAATGGAGCCAGTCCTACTTTTATAGCTTGTACAAATGGACATGATAGTACGGTTAAACTGTTAATGAACAAAGGCGCCGAAGTCAATTTATGCAACAATAAAGGAATGAGTGCTCTTCATTTAGTGTGTGACAAAGGACATGAAAACACGGTACAACTGTTACTGAACAGCGGTGCAGAGATCAATTTATGTGATAATGATGGAGAAAGTCCTCTTTATATAGCTTGTCAAAATGGACATGATAGCACGGTACAACTGTTACTGAATAACGATGCCGACATCAATTTATGTGATAATGATGGAGACAGTCCTCTTTATATAGCTTGTCAAAATGGACATAATAGCACGGTACAACTGTTACTGAATAACGGTGCCAACATCAATTTATGTGATAATGATGGAGACAGTCCTCTTTATATAGCTTGTCAAAATGGACATGATAGCACGGTA
>PRKT01000368.1:73793-87615 GCA_003671525.1 Saccostrea glomerata | reverse complement strand
GAACAATACTACAGCTCAACAGAATTGACATGTAATATAAGGAGATAACAATACTTCAGCTCAACAGAATTGACATGTAATATAAGGAGATAACAATACTACAGCTCAACAGAATTGACATGTTATATAATGAGATAAAGAACAATACTACAGCTCAACAGAATTGACATGTAATATAAGGAGATAACAATACTTCAGCTCAACGAATTGATTACAATGTAAACCAGGAGAGGAGTAAACACAGACCTCTCAGAGATACATGTTCGGTGGTTAAAAAAGAAAGGGATATAATGAACATTATTCAAGATCAAAAGTCCATAAAATAATACAACATAGGAGCACAAGTTCGGATCACGTGCCATGGATGAATGAGCATCCCAGGCAGACCAGTAAAACCCACTATGTGATCCTTTTTATGATAGAAATATAACGGAAATATAAGTACGAAAAAGTCAGTCAGCATTTGACTTAGTGATACATCGTACTGATAAGGTCATTCTATGAACCAAATTACATACAAAATAATAACTTTAAACAAGGCTGCAGATATTCTTGTTTCATTTTCTTGTTTCACGGGTTTGTTAAGGCAGCACACGGATCAGAATTCGGCGAATTAACACTTTTTTATAACATGTAACATTGATAAATCGGAAAAATCGTGGATAAAACTGTTGCTATCAATATGCATTCTAAAGACCTAAATGGGACTTCTACTACAGGAAGCACTTTAACGCGACTTTACCACATGGCGTCTATAATCAGAAAATATGCCTTAATGAAAAAGTGAAAAGTTCAACATTACCCCGGGGATAATTAATTTCAATTTGTAATACTGTAGACGTACTTTTTTCCGCGGAGTCATAATTCTGCGGAATATCAATTTCTGTTTTATCCGCGGGTAGAAAATTACGCGGATTTCTAAGATTGTCACTTTTTGCCTTTCATTTACATTAAGCACGCTTGGACGAATTCTCACGGAAAATATGTGGGCGCGTACATAGCGTAAATTAATACCACGGGTAAAAAAAACTTCTACAGTAATAGTTATGTAAAATATCTCTGTACCATAAAGAGTGCTGCTAGAATCCTACTGTCTTATCACAAAAATAATTATCCAACACTTTCGGACGAAACCTTCCCACAATTTTTACATTTTGTTCATTTGATCGGAAAAAATGCATGAATTCCCGTAAATCATACGATTCTAGCATCACTTTCCAAAAAAAAAAACTATAGAATAAGAACTTTAGATAAAAGTTTCAAAGTATGCGGCGTAGTGTTGAACTTTTGCATCTTTTTTGTTAAGAACGATAGAGGAAAGGCTGATAGGCAAGTAAACACCTGTCTGCTTTTTATTTTAATAAGAAATTGTAGAATTATATTAAGAAACCTTATTCATGAGCTTTATTCCTACATGAATTACACATGATATTTATTCTAAATGCTTTAAAACTCCGATTCCGTTCATATTACGCATCTGCATATTTTGATTCATTTTTAAGACCTCAAATGAATCTTAGATATCGATATTAAGAAATAATTATCTCTAAATTTCATGTCTATAGCTTACTATAGACGTGAAATCATGTAGGCAAGTAGAATATTTGGTTGTAATCTTTACATACCTGCGATGTGAATAACTTACCTCGTTTTAGAAGTTTTTCATAGGTAGAGCATATTCTTGCGTATCAAATCAACCACAAGGTATAAACTCTGTTTGCAGATGAAGAAGGTATATTGTTCCATTACTAACTGAAGTCTACGATTTTAAAAGTTAAAGTATTCAAGTTTATCAGAAAGCTTCGTCGCAAGATTATCATTATCCTCTTTTTCTAATAAAATATCCAAATATGTAAATAGATATGTCAGAGTTTGTGAAATCTTTTATTTCAAGGTCAGTCTAGAATCAAATCTATGTTCCTCTTAGATACAATTTACATAATAAAACTCTAAAGAGTCATTGTTTTACCTGTTTTGTTAAGGTCCTCTGCGTTATGTTATTTAAGGAATAACTGTCTTATTTTTCGAATTCATGAAGTGATCAATCGATTGGCTTGCGTGATAATTTGCATAACCGCGCCAAAACATTGATGGGGAAATAAAGTACATTTACATTTGGTAATTTTATCTCGGACAAAGACATTGGAAATGTTAATATATATATGGCATAAATACTCTAGAAGTGTACGCCAGACAATGGGCCATACATGAAACACTTTGTTTGAATGGAATAAATGTAATTAGATGTTAAAATCGCGAAATAAGTAATTTAAGGCTATATCTCTCTACCGCACTTCTGTCTTTGATTATTCAGAAGTGAAAAAAAAAAGAATAAGAAAGATTTCACGATCAGTACGTACTGGTCCCTGCTGACAAAACGGGTAAAAACAATGTCTTTGTAAGTCATTATAAAGTGAGAAACCTCTTATTTAATTCTACAAGTAATAATCCAACTAATAATGCCTCCTTTCCTTTCTAAGGAGAAAATTCTTCAAAATTATTTTTTCACTTAGGAATATTTTTAGGATTTCCGGGAAAACTAAATAACTTTGAATTACCATATCTACATTGGATGCTGAAACTTCATAAAATCCTTACAAACAAAGAAACATAACAGATTCTCGCTAATGCTTTAAAATCACAAAGCGCATACGCTTATTTTTACCATGCCTTCCCTCAGAAAACTCACCTGACTTGCTATATTCTTTTAAATTTATTTTAGCACTAAACTACATGTAACTTATTCTGAAATGTATGCCTATGTGCAAACCTATACTGGGTGTGATTTCTTCATAATTGATTACGTAACATTTTCTCATGTCTTTTCTCTTTTGATAGAAAATACAACATGTTATTGAGTAAATGTAATATCACCCCACACAGTTATTATTTAGAAACATGTTTGAAGAAAAAAGACGGAAATGAATAAAGATTAAACGATTTTTACTATTATCACTATAGTTGTAAACTTTGCGGTGGGGAAGCTTTTTCATTATCCGTGGTCAAGGAGAACAAATTCAAAATTCAAATTCAAAAAATATACACTTTTCTCTAACTCTGACACAATATCAAGTTTTCTCCCAAGGAAAAAAAAATGTATCATCCGTCCTGCCTAAAGATATTTATTTAAAAAGGGATAAGGGTGTTCCTGAACTTAGAAATTACCTTCAATAAAATGTCTAAAAATTCTGTCCGTTTAAGGTGGTATGGGATACCAAACGAAATTTCTCCTATATATTCATGTACCCAAATTAGGTTGATTTGAAATGCCATCACGCATCAGTATGTTAAATTGTAATTTTGATAATTTTTTTTATTATTTTAATGAGAAATACAAATCTGATTTTTTTATCATATAATTCTTATATCAAAAGCTTAATATTATAGGAAGAAGTTTTCTAATATCAAGTGTATTTAAAACAAAAACGACAAGAAATATGTCTTCGTAATTTTTTTTTATTTAAAAAAATAAGCGTAAAAAACTGGGAAAACTTCATTTCTTGAAAACAGACGGATAAAATTGCATGAAAATCTACAATTAGAATGTATATTAATATGTCAGCAAATTGAAATAAAGAAATTGAAAAAAATATATATAAATGGAAAATATCAGATGCATTTAAATATGTTTGGATTAAAAGATCCGATCGGAAGACTTATCTTTCTTTATTTTCCAGGGGTTGAAAAAATCTGGGTGCTATTTAGAATGATTCAGCATTGTATCACCGATATAAAAAAAATAGCACTTCCTTTCGTTGGTAGTCTTTAACTTAGAACTGTTTTGAAGACAATGCCTTGACAATCGCTTTCAAAACGTGTCTCATTCAGATCGAGCCATTACATTCATTTAAAAGTATTCGGACTATATCCAACAGCTAGCTGATTTGTGACCAAACAGTTACTTCTTGAATTCAATAACAAAGACGACCAGTCCTGGTTAAGTGATAATTGATTGGTAATTATTAAGCACGATGTGAAATCCTCATACTTATCCATGCCTCATCGAACACCTGGGGTAGTGGACAGTTAAACAATTGAAATACAGCTTTTCATTAATAGTGTTCAAAATCTGCAATGTTCAAACTATATGATTTACAGAGTTTGCTTTTTAAATGTTCAAAGTACAATTAAAAGTAAATTTATATACTTTTTTGTCTATTTTAGCTAAAATGCCGACTTATGTGAACTTGCATTGATTTAGCTACAGTTTGTTCTTTTAAACGGTGTATCTACAATTTTTGACCCAATAATAAGCGCTCATGCAAATCAAAATAATATTTCAAACGGAAGTACGTCATAACATGGAGATATCCCATTCTACCTTAAAGTACTTTTGATTCCAAACTTTTGAAAGTAGAGAGTAAATGTTAATAATTTCTAATATTATTCTTAAGAATAATACAACCTATGGGATTGTTTATAATATGTCCGGTAAGGAGGTCAATTCAATATGTCTCCCATACACGCATGGTATCAAGTGTATATTTTTTTCCAAAGCAGTGAATAAAAGGACACAAGATGTTTTCTAATCTACCTCATTAATGACCTAGATTCTTGAGAATACACTTGTTACAGAATAATTCAGGACTGTTTAAAAGGAAAGATTTTGTATGACAACCTTGCTCAGACATGATTATTGGTGGGTTTTTTTTCCATCTAAACAATCAATAATTGTATTTTGACAGAGACAATTAAAAAAAAAAGAATAATTATTCATATATAATTTTATTTTTAAAATTATTTTTAAGCAAGAACCTTAAGATACATTATTGAATGTTGCACAGTACTGAAAAGTGTTAGTTAAAAACTAAATATATAAACCAACCAGAAGTCTCTGTCGAGACTGAAGCTCTACTGGTTTGTACTTATAGCAAAGGAAGAGAAAAGTACTTAAGCAGTTGGAAATTGAAACTTTTCAACAGCAATAAATAGAATAATGATCCTTGATTAAGTCTCTTTATGTTCTTAGTGTAGTCTACTTGCATGCCACATTATATTATAACCAGACTAAAACTGTCATTTGGAGTAGCATTTTGAGAGTATTTAACAGAAATTTCTATTTTTCGTAACCACGGCAACACCGTTCATCGAAATCAAAAACCGATACACAGAATTATGTATCTTAGTGTAGCCTACTTGTGTGCCAAGTTATATTGAAATCAGACCAAAACTGTAGGAGGAGTAGCATTTTGAAAAATTGTTTACAGACAGACAGACGGACAGACAGACAGACAGACAGACAGACAGACAGACGGACGGACGACGGACGCATTACCATCGCATTAGCTCTTCTGGTCTCTGACCAGTAGAGCTAAAAATGTACTGAAATTTCAAATTCTTTTGTATTTTTTTTTATATATGTCAAGCTACCAGAATCCTTGTTATCAATTTGAAAAATGTACTAATCTCCTCAAAACTACATGAATTTGCATTACATTTGTTTAAAAACACCGTTGCAAACGAACCAGGAACTAGCTTTTTTGCAAAGTAAAAGTTAGTTACTTTTAAAGCACATGTTTAAATGTTCATGATAAGGACCGAAGCATTTTTTTTGGAAATTGTCAGTTTTGACACAATGACAAGACAATATCCTCTGCATATTTACTGCACTTGTAAACTCACAGATAAAATTTGACCTCAGATTCACACATGTCTTTAAAAATTTGGCAGAATTGATCCATTTCTGAAACACACCTTTCCTTAAAATTTCTCATGAAGTGAACTAAATCCTTCCCCTCCTGTGTTCCGCTGGACATGAATTCCCGCGCTTTCTCGTGATATTTGTATAGAATGTGACGTCTGTCATTATTTGAAAGGGACTGTGTTGTATCGCCTATGTCAACATTGTCAGAAAACAAGAAAGGTTTAAATACGGATAAACTTGGATCAGGTGTAGCAATGAACCAATGACAGTCCGGTAATGCAGCAGACGACAAGACAGACACGTGACTTCCGGTTGTTATCAGGTGACCGTTCATATTGATTCCGCTTATTTTATTTCTCAATATGTCAAACATGTTTATCACAGAAAAGGATTCTGCAACAGAATGAATTAATTACATCAAGCTATACTTAAAGTACATGTACACATATGAGCAAGAATTAAACAAGGAGCTCACAGTGGGTGTGACCGGTCAGGAGGGGATACTTACTCCTCCATGGCACCTAATCCCACCTCTGATGTTTTGGAGGTCTTTGTTTGATCTGCTCCTATTTTGTATTGTATAATGGACTTTGATATTGAATACTGTTCTTTATATCCATATCATTCTAAGAATTCGATAAATAAAAGATAAAATATAAAACTTGTAGCGGACCTACTAAATGATTTGTAAAATTTCTTACTTCTTTGATACGTATACAGTAATGATTTTCCAGGTAGATCCAAAAAAGAAAATTGGGCATTTGTAATTAGTACGCTTTTCAAACTTGTGCTTTCTTCTTCACGGATGTGTCAACATGTCTTTTTTTATTTTCCATGTTGGTATAAAGTATACAGACCTTTACCAGTTGTTTGCTTAGCAACCCAGAATTGTCCGGCACATTCCACTACCCAAGCCTCCGTCGTTTCTATCTGTCACGAGAAAAGCCTCGCAGTAAAGTAAGAGGTTCTCTGTGTCTAATGTCCAACCTTATCCATACTGGTCAATCAATGATGCAACAACGTCCACACCGTTCTTAGCCGAGCTGGATCTCTCTAAAATCAACCTGAAATATTTTTTTCCGGTCATTAAATTGAGACCTTAGTATTTTTTCAATGAGGCTATACATAAATTATGAAAAAAAACAATCTATGTTACATTTATCTGAGGCGTGTAGCTAATATATAATAAAACGTCTCTCTCTCTCTCTCTCTCTCTCTCTCTCTCTCTCTCTCTCTCTCTCTCTCATTGAACCCATTGAACCTCATATTACATACATGTTATTTACTGCAAATTCAGGCTCCAATCTAATACAATATACTCACAAAGAAATGCACAAAATGTCGTGCTCAGTTTGGAATTCATGCAATTTTTTTATACCCTCTTCAACGAAGTTTCGGAGGTAAATAATCTTTTTCGTGTCCGCCCGTGTGTCTGTCTAGCTATCTGTCTGTCTGTCTGTCTGTTTGTTGGCATAAACTTTAACCTTGCCTATAAATTTTGATTTAGTGGTCCTATGACTTCCAAATTTCATTTGACGTGTATCTTTTGTGACAAGGCCTTTCTTTTGGTACCACCAGAGTTGACTTTTTGACCACAAAAAAATTAGAACTTTTACTGTGGCCATATCTTTTTAACAAAAAATACCAGGACGTTTATACTTGGCATATGCAGGGTCCTGCAGATTGTTTTCTGGCTTTTGGAGCAGATTTACATATGAATTTTTGTGGAAATACCTTAGATTGAATTTCAACAACCTTAACCTTTTTACCTTGACCTTGGAGATCTATGTACCTATGAAAAAACGTTAATCTTGGCTTAAACTTTAAACTTTTAAACAATATTACTAGGGCTTACATACTTCACATAGATAATCCTTACAAAACACCCTTCATTTGATACTAAGAACTTTGACCCATTGACCTTGACCTTGGAGTTTCGCCTACTTAAAAATAAAACCTTGACAATGATTTTTGAACGGTTAGGACGGTTAAGGCATTTATATTTCACACATTATATCATTGTGACAAGATCTTCCATTTGATATCAAGAATCTAGACCCTTTGATCTGGACTTGGAGTTTGACCTATTTTTACAAACTTTAACCTTGTCCATAACTTTTGAACATTGTGGCTAGAGTCTTTATATTTCACATGTGTAATCCTTGTGACATGACCTTTCATTAGATACATGTATCAAAAATCTTACCCTTTGACCTTGACCTTAGACAAGTTTGACCTACTTTTTACAAACTTTAACCTTAGCCCTAATTTTCGAACGGTAAGGACCAGTGCTTTCTTACTTCCCAAGCGTAATCTTTGAGACAATGCCTTTCTTTAGAAACCAACTTACCCTGACCCTTTAACTTGACCCGGAGTTTGTCTTATCTTATAAAATGTTAACCTAGGTTATAACCCTGGAACAAATGTAGCTAGTGTTTTCTATTTCGCATTTCTTTTGAAAAGGCCTTACTTTTGGTACAAGCATATCTGATTTGCATTTAAAAAAGCTTAACCTTCGCTATGTTGCCATATGGGGGCATCAGTGTTTCACAAACACATCTTGTTAAATTACTGCATCAAAGCTGTTCAATCCAATCTTACCTAAAATAAGTTATTTTGGTGAATTCCTGTTAAATATTTTTCTGCATCGTAAAAACTGCTTAACCGAACTACTTAAAGATATTGTAATACACTAGTAAAGAAATTGTATGTTGTGTAGATTCCAGGATAGCTTGAACAAATTTCCGCTTCCCGTGATGCCACAGACTGACTGAGAATAGCAGCATAGGTGCATGGAGCTTGTTCGATGTCCACATGTGTGGTCTAGCTAAAGAAAATCGTAGTACTTATTATAACACAACATCCAGTGATTGAATCTGTTTCGTTTTAAGGGCGATTCAGTTGACGCTATTGATTACTTCGTTCTTCTAAATGTTTTGATTGGATGTTATTTTAGTGTCAATAAAACACCAGTTGTCGATGTCAATGATTGATTTGTTCTCCTGAGTATTTTGATTTTGATATGTGAATGGAGAGTGGAAAACGGAGAAGACGTTTCTTTAAACAGCAGCAACATTTTGCATAAAAGCTTAGAAACAGAACTCAATATGAACGATTCATTCATACAAAAGTTTGTAAATTGTTGTTTCCGTGTCCCTGTAAAAATTCCGTCTGTTGTTAATTTTCTTCATACTTTGATCTTCTCCAGAACCAACAGGTAAATCATTCAAGTTTGACATGATTTAGATATAAGTTATGACGGGAACATACTAACATTTATACTACACCATAATGCTGAGGTTGTTCAAGAGAAATCTTTTTCAATAATTTTAAATTAAAAATTTAACAGAACAATTTTACGTGTAGATGATTCTATTGAATTTGAGTCTCATGTTTTTAACTAGAGATTGAAATTCATACAGAAGAAAGCTTTTGAAAAATGTAATTCTGAATGTTAAATTAGTTAAATAACCATCTCATTATATCCAAAGAACACAGTTCTCAGTTTGAATGAATTTGAATAGGATTACCAAACCTTTCGTATTCCAATAAACGAAAAAGTGTTCAAAATATAATTCTGGTAACTGTTAACATAAGCAGTGTAGTTTCAATGATCTTAGTCTACACGTTGACCTTTGCATGTCATTGAGCTGTTGGGGATATAGTAAGAATTCCATTTTGATTAAAATGCAGTCACTCCAACTAGTAAGAACTATTCAGTGTTAATGACGAGTATCTTAATCTAAGGAAGATCTAACTAGGTAAATCAGAAAGAAGAAATGCTTCCTTTTTTGTTTTATTAGATCATCAACAAAACTTAATCAAGTAAACTTTTGTTCATTTGTAGAATACATTGATCCCTATAGTTTTACACAACCTAGTAAAACTGATTTCTATTTTTCATTTCATGTTCTTCTGTTATATTGCCTATTGTTACAAACGTATTTATCTAAAACGTTATTTGATGATGACTTTATCTCTAGAATAAACCTAATTTTACTCAATACAATGCAAGTGCACGTTACACTTCATCAATTTACAAAAGTTATCATCTACTGAAATGGGAATTGTAAATATTGACTAACCCGTATTTGCTAATAAATAAACATATTGTCATTACCAACCTCATTTATTTAATAGGGGTCTAAACCAGGTATTCCCTAATACAGTCGTTATTAAAAATACATCATTCCCTAATTACGATCCATTGAATCATTTCAAATTGGAGACAGAGCAGAATAGAAGTGGGGCTTGCTGTAATATGTCCAATCAGTTTGATCCTAAGTAACCAGAACCAGGGTATTTTTTACCCATGGAATATATAACTGTGACTTATAGTTTGTATTTTAAAGTTGTTCAACAAATATATATTTGCAATCAGGGAAAGCTTTAAAGTGGAATTAGAAATGAAATTTTTTTTAATACTTACCTATATTTCATAGAAAAATCGCATTTGGAGTGATTCAGCCGTCAGCCAGTGCCTCAGAGGTATGCCTAAATCAATGTATTGTGACGCATTTCAGAAATGGATTCAGAAATTGAAATTGTGTGTTTCAAATCACGGAGAATACTTTGAAGGGATGTAATGCCCATTTGACTATTTGAATCGAATGCTTTTGAGATATCGTACAATACACAATACATATCGATCAACCCTCGTATATTATTCATTATATCTGGTTTTACTTGTTATCTGATCAAAATAATGATTTTATTTGGATTTGTTGTTCTACAATACCATTTTAACAATACAATTTATCAGCAGGTTACAATTTATTATCATATATGTCATTCATGAAATTTGTTTTTCAAGGATTTTTCGAGAAGTATATTTTGGATAAGTACCAATGTAGAATGAATTGCAAAGAAAATAGGGGGTCAGGGTCCACCTTACTTAGCTGCGATACAATTAGTTTGACAATTGACAGTACAAATTTAAGTCTCAATTATCCTTTATTTAATTCTATCAGATGTAACAATGGTTATGATTATGATAATTTTCCACGAAATATAGTTTGATTAATATTTATCATGAAACAAAATTGCAAATTAATGCGCGTTAATTATTCTTTGACCGTTTTGCACTAAAAAGGAACATATATGGGGTATCATAAATCAAAATAGGCAGAGGTATTTTTCTTGTATCAAACTTACTAGATGTTAACATCTTATCAGTCACAAGTATCTTGTAGTTTGAATGATTAAAACGAATGAAAACAAAATTGGGTTAAGTAGATTGTGAAAAATTGATAAAATTATGCGATTTTTCGGCAAAAACGTTGTAAATATTATCGTGACTTCTTTAATATATCCTTATTTCTCGGCAAAGTTTGTTGTGGAAGTGTTATAACTGGTCTTAAAATATAATCTGAGACCAATTTATAACAATCTTAGCATAATATTACGAAAACTTTTCTCCGAGTAAAAGTCTCTGAGGCTAAAGATAATTAATTGTATAAAAGTGCAGATTTGCATAATTTCAGCAAAATATCCTTCCAAGACTAAATAGTTCTTCTTTCTGAAGTTTGAACAAATTACATAGTTTAATTGAGGTTTTGAATTCAAATTAAAAGAAAAATTAAAAGAAAAAATAAACCGTTTTGAAGTAATAGGTTCTGCCTTAAATTGTCTAAAAACTCACCTAGACACCGAGTGACATACCTTAACATAAAACTGCTTAATTAAAAAAAAGCTTGGCAAATTGAAACATAAATGATAAATTGAATAAAGACTTGAGATTTTTTTCTGCAAAAATTTTTGCTTAACACTTAACTAAGTTGTAACTTTGTTGAAATATTGTAATAGGTAAAGCATTAAATACAAAGAATGAGTGCACTTAAGCTATGAGAGTTGGATCCCGATGTTTTGCGCAAAATAAAATTACAAAATTCATTAAATTTAAGTTTTATAGGTATTAGACAATGTCTTTAGAGCAGGTTTTGGTATATTATATTACATAAAAGTATTAAATAATGCCGAACGACACTTGCGTTTGAGACGGGGGTCTAACAGTTTTGTCTCATTTCTATTGTTATTCATATGCATACCAGTTTTTAACGACTTTGTTTACATCGAGCCGCAACTTGGCCATTTTTCTTATTTGCACAGAATATGTATTTTAACTTAAACTTATACATATCCAAAGGACAATTTTGGCCAAGTTGCGGCTCATATCTAATTTTGAAAAAAAAATGTCCCCAAACTAGGGTCGAAATAGCTACTAAATCAACCGGGCACTGAGCAACAACGATTGATATTATAATCACCTTTCTCACGTGACCTTCTGCTGTTCGATACGCTAACGCTTTCATTGAAAATTTCATTGTGTTTAAGTCTCTGTTGTGACATTATCTATGGTACTTCCAACTTAAAACTATGGGAGATTTTTGCGCAAATTTTAATAGGGTTTGAAGATAATAGTGTCTCTTATTTATCTTTTTGCTTTTCACTGGGGGTGTTTTGAAAGAATTCTGGCATTGAAAGTGTCATTAGTAATTACATGTTTAGGCTTATGTCGCCTCTGTATTATGGTCTGCACAGCGAGACATTTACCCCATCCCTTAACATTAGAATCATTTAATAATTGCATGTGCACCATGAAATCAACACGATCTCTCTCTCTCTCTCTTTTCCATTTCAATTCGCAATGCGAAATATCATATGTGCTAATGTTTACATTCCACAACCATGCGGTTTAAATGTCTCCGCCTACTTGTGGATACCTTAGATTCGAAAGTGGTCCCGTTCAAATTTCCGGAATAATACATGTTCTTTTTAATTACATTTTCTGTAATTATAGAAATATGTATGACAAAAAACTCTAGAAATAAATATCAATTGCATATGCTTGCACATTAATCATAGATTAATTTTGCGATATATTGTAATGTTAAGCTTAAAATGGGTAGCCAAAAAGGTTCCAAATGACGTATTTAAGTGCACTCATTCTTTATACGAACATCTGTTGAAAGATAACTATCTCTTGAATGGATGTCATTTGCCTCTGTGCACTGCATGGTATGTACACATTTCGCGTTTAAGCTGATAAACTTATCGTCTATTTAAATGGGGATTGTAAATACTAGCTAAACAATATTTGCTAACAGATAAAAATATCGTCATTGCTGGTCTAAAGTCGAATAATGACCCCCATAGAATAATGAAGGGGGGTCATTTTTCGACAACAAAAAATTACCCAAGTCATTCGTCTACGACTAAGTATGCCCCCGGTCATTATTAGAGGTCAATATTCCAGCAATTCCTCCTCTACCAAGGAGTAAATTTAATGACACTTTCGCAGATTAGTTATTAGATAATGCCATTATGATCTCGTATTTTACTTAAGGAATAACTGTCTTATTTTTCGATTGGCTTGCGCTACAATAAAACGCAAGGGCGTTTATGCATAACATTATTACACAAGCCAATCGATTGATCATCGTCATGAAATTTGACATTTATTTTCTATGTTTACATGCTTTTTATTCTGCCAATCCACGTGCTCCAAGCCCTGCTTCTTTCTAGCTATTTGTCCCGCCGTGTACATGATTTTTTTTATCGCGCCTATTGATGAATCAATATGTTCAAATCATATGGAAGGCCGGTGGTGGATTACTTAATGAGCTTAGTACTCACAGTAACTTTAATTTATATATTGTTTTATTCCACCTTTTTTATGTTGTAAAATTTGATTTTACTAGGGTGAGGTAAATGCAAAATTTACAATATAATGTTTACCCTCTAGTAAATTTAAAAGAAATACAAACGCTAACTCTAAACACCCATCTGCATTTGCACCCTTTTAATTCAATATAAATGGCAATATAACCATAAAATCTTTGTTTAATATAAAGAGCCGCTCAGTGGCTATTTATAAATTGCTTTAATACCAGCGATTAATAAAAAAAATATCAATAATTCCAACTCTTGAAAAAAAAGGGGGGGGGGGGGTAGACGATATTCCTTCATTGGAATCAGACTTTCAAGCATCACCATATTTTGAAATAATCTTTATTAAGATTAAAGTTCATCATATCTTTTATAGTAAGGGAAACAAATAAAACATTGATATATTAATAAAAAGTCAGGTTTAAATTGTAAATCTGTTTGAAATTGGAGGGAAAGAATATTTCTGTAGTTTTTTGGTCTATTAACATACACCCCCCCCCCCCCCCCGAA
>PRKT01000368.1:60383-73591 GCA_003671525.1 Saccostrea glomerata | reverse complement strand
CCCCCCCCCCCCCACCGAAACAATCAACAAATTGGTATAAATTTGCTTTAAAAACAGTCCATATTACCTGTAAAAAGGGCTTTTTCTGTCACGGGGGTTAGGGTGGGTTAGGGAAGTGGAGAGATGTTTTTAAAATTATTTTACCGTTTTCTGTTGATTTCTATAATGAAAAACAAAGGTTTTATCAAAATGTTACAGTTATCCCTATTTCTTTTCCCAAAGAAATATTTTTTTAAATCCACACAATTAAATATTATCAGTAAAAAAAATTAAATTTTATCGTAAATGTTTTCCTTTGAAAATAAACTTGGCGCTAGGTGGGAGAACAATACTATCGCTTGCAGATTTTTACAACATGATACTTCTCAGTTCTCAGTACTTACTGAGAACTGTGTATATTTTAAAGAAAGTTTTATATGAAAATCAGAGAAACAAATTATTTTTGTAATGTTTTCTTCATACTGAATTAAAATGTAAAAAAGAATTGAACACAATTTCTTTTTATAATATATATTTCTTCACACATGTACCCGTAAAGTGTCTGAGCAAACCAAACATTTTCATGCTCAAAACTCGAGGTACTGTGAGTTGTGAGCTCAATAGATTATACCCACTTCCTCTCATATGTTTTTAATGGTAAAGATCAACTTTGTTTCGTAAGACCCGAAAATAAGTATCAGATTAAAAAAAAAAAGTACTGTTTTTTGTAAGAATGTGCAAATTGGGAATTGAGGCGTTAATATTTTGTTGCCTCAATAAAATAATTTTTATTGATAACAAACATAAAAGTCAGTAATGAAAAAAAATCCCTTTATACTTCGTATTATTAGTTGTTAATGTAGATCACTAAATTTTCGCGACACCTTATTTTTGCGAGATAGTCATTGACTCTTGTTTAGCGAGACAAAATTTTCACGAATTGTGGTTATTGCTCTATAAAATCTTAAGGAATACTATTAAACGCGAAAATTAAATTTTCGCGAGCACTCTGTCACGCGTAATTACGCGAAAATAAAGTTCTCTCGAATAAAAAGTGATTTACAGTATTCTATTCTTATTTGTTTGTTGTTCTCATCAAGTATTTATTAATTTGTGATATTATTCAAAAAGAAGTTGTTTGTATGAACGTCTCCCAAAGATGGGCGTTCATACATGTATACTGTAAGACATAGGGCTAAACTGTTATGAGTTTCCGGATATGAATAACCGTGCCTAAAATACAGTAACTAATACTTTGTAAAAGTTGTAAATATTCATGAGGTGCGTAATATTTGCTGTGACGTAATAAAGAAGTTACTGATAAGACTCAGTGTAAAATGCTACTACATGTGTACATGTAAAATTACGATATTATCGTGAGAAATACTCTGGTTCAACAAATTGCAACTAATGACTAGTAATTTGTAGATTAAGTTCTGCATCACCATGGATTTGAGATGGCAGTATATTTGAAATATTGCATTTGGAATGTCATGATATCTACGTATTGAATGTTAACAGCAAGGCGTTCTAACCAATCGTAATAACTTGCATAAACTTTGTACACAGTGGAACTTAATACTCTATCTCTAATCAATTGATCGAACGTGTTCTGTTGAAACGAGGGGGAAATTTAGGTCTGACTTACATTCTTCATGGGTACTGCAGGGTAAATTACTGCTCCTGCGGCGCAGTATTAGTCACGTGATGCTGTAGACCGGCATACAAGAAAACTTCCTGTCAATTCAATAAATACTTATACTAAATAGCGAAACAAGATTTTTATGATATTAAACATATTATGATTTTATTTAATGAAATATAACTACCTGTTTCTGGAATTCAATTTGAATGCATGCGCCCATTAAGCCTTAAAGGAAGAAAAAAAGATATTTATTAAAAAAAATAGCTCGTTCTATTTTTCCCTACATATTTATATATCGTCTAATGAGTGATAACCGTCTGATCCCGATATCTTCTTCTGTGACAATGATTATACATGAAATTAGTAGATAACACACTGTAATCAAGTTACAAAGTCCCTTGAAAGAATACAAATAGCTATCAGATAAGACAATGCAAACCATCAGGACATGTACATGATGTAGAAGTAGGATCAGGTTCAATATGTGCAACTCATTCCATTACACAGTGACCATATACTGGAAAGTGTTCTTTTGGATTATATACTTTGAATGTGTATGTATACTCAAAAAGTTATACATATTAAAAGAGTAGAGATATGAATAGATCGTAGGATGTTTAAATCAATCTTATTTTTATAACTAAGAAATATTTCAGCGGGAAAAAGAGTATCGATAGCATAAAAGGTATAGAGATAACAAACAGTAATAAAGATCAAAAGACCATTAAACAATCAAAACAGGAGAAGAGCAAACACGGACCTCCAAAATATCAGAGTTGGGATCAGGTAGCATGGGAAATGAGAACCCCTAGCCAAATGATCATACCCGTTCAGCCATGTTAAGGACCGATATTGAAAATGTGACCTTTGCACTGTTTTAATGTGAATTATTTTTTTTAATTGTAACAAAGCAACTTAATACTTGTAGAAAATGTAATATAGCTATCAATTATGGTCAGGACTGGGCCGTAGTTATTACCAGTAGTATATATCGTATGTATCAGCTGTTTGTCAAGTGACTTTTATAATAATAAACTTGTTAAGCTGAATGTAGGATATGAGTATAGTGCAACGACATATGTTTGTATTTCAAGAAAAAAATGATACACATTAAAAGATGTTGATTTCATCCACCTAAAAAGAGCTGGGAGCAAGTCTACGCTGTTTGCGAAATACTTCAAATTTAGCCGAAATGCTTATGATTGCTAAAACTTACAAAATGATGTGTTAAATCGTATCAAACAATTTTTGATGAGTCTAATAATTTGTAGCTCGATTTTGCAGCGTGTTTTGATTTGTTGCAATAAATTCTCTATTATATTTATGTCAGGTAATTGATGACTGGTCATACATGTAGAAATTTTCTTTGTTTGTTTGTAATCATTAGTAAAATTGTATATTAAAACTTATATAATAATGTTGTGTGTTGCGTGCACTGTGCCTAAATAATAGTCAGGATTTTACACATGGTGCAGGAACCGGGGGCTAACTACTATTTAGACATAGTGCATGCAAAACACATTACCAATGTTACTATTATGCTGAATGTTGTTAATGTATAAAATAAGTAATTTTTTCTCCATTCCCAATTTGTCATCACCTGTTACATTCCTCAACTCTATTATGACGTCACCTTGTGCAACATGTACGTTATATTCTTTTTCTTTAATGTTGAACATTCCATACTTTAGGTATAATCCACAGATAGTTTCAGAGAATAGAATTTGAATGAAAGGAGGGGGTTGCAGGAAACTATTTTAGAAGAATTATTTTGTTTATTTTTCATCTTACGTGTTAAATATGATATGATATAATATGATATAAATGAGATATGTTTATAAATGTTATAATAGAATATTATAGATAAGTGCTCCTTTGGCGTAATCGATTGTGCTTTGGACTGACAATATCGGTGTCGCGAGGTCGCTCCCCGGAATAGGCATTGTCGGATTTTCTTCATAAATGGAAGCCGTGCACTATTTTGGCATAGTATGCTTACGCTTTATAAATTCTTAGAACACTATGTTAGAAAAGATGGATATGGGTTATATAGAGACAAACTGACAGGAAGCATAATGATATTAAATAGTCATTGTTCTTCTGTGCAAATTTTAAAAAATTGTCAGGTGTTACTATGGGATGCATGATCTGAATTTTGATCTATTTTTAACAGATGACCAAAATTCAATCTAAGGGAGTTGTATTTCCAGTAGACAGTTGCCCGGTGAATATATCTGAAGCTGAATATGCAACCAAAAGACTGAACTGTTCGGGATTTGACAAGTTTGAAAACACGTATCATTGTCTGCCATTGTCTGACTTATCTCAGCTTGTAGAACTATGCTACTTTACCATTATCTCCTTATATTACATGTCAATTCTGTTGAGCTGTAGTATTGTTGGTTATCTCCTTATATTACATGTCAATTCTGTTGAGCTGTAGTATTAATATCTCCTTATATTACATGTCAATTCTGTTGAGCTGTAGTATTGTCCATTATCTCCTTATATTACATGTCAATTCTGTTGAGCTGTAGTACTGTTCATTATCTCCTTATATTACATGTCAATTCTGTTGAGCTGTAGTATTGATATCTCCTTATATTACATGTCAATTCTGTTGAGCTGTAGTATTGTTATCTCCTTATATTACATGTCAATTATGCTGAGCTGTAGTATTGTTCGTTATCTCCTTATATTACATGTCAATTCTGTTGAGCTGTAGTATTGTTTGTTATCTCCCTATATTACATGTCAATTCTGTTGAGTTGTAGCATTGTTATCTCCTTATATTACATGTCAGTTCTGTTGAGCTGTAGTATTGTTATCTCCTTATATTACATGTCAATTCTGTTAAGCTGTAGTATTGATATCTCCTTATATTACATGTCAATTCTGTTGGGCTGTAGTATTGTTCGTTATCTCCTTATATTACATGATCACTTGAATAGTTATCAATATTCTTGTCCACACATGTCGTCCCTTTCCAGTAATCAGTCTGTCGGGGATGCTTACTCCTCTTTGGCACCTGATTCCACCTCTGATGTTTTACAGGTTGATGTTTGCTCTGTTTTTATTTTGTATTGTTTTACAGGTCGATGTTTGCTCTGTTTTTATTTTGTATTGTTTTACAGGTCGATGATTGCTTCTGTTTTTATTTTGTATTGTTTTACAGGTCGATGTTTGCGCTGTTTTTATTTTGTATTGTTTTACAGGTCAATGTTTGCTCTGTTTTTATTTTGTATTGTTTTACAGGTCGATGTTTGCTCTGTTTTTATTTTGTATTGTTTTACAGGTCGATGTTTGCTGTTCGCTATCTCATTATATTACATGATCGCTTTGATTGTCATTTATATCCTCAGCTGGTCAGAACATAGCATCCTTTACCACTGTCCCAAATTAAACAAATTCTAAGGGTACTACCTTTTGTTTATTATATAAAATAAAATTAAATTCAAAATGAAAACATAAACATTTACAGCAGCAACATAAACTGTCTTTTGTTAAATTTTACAACAATATTCACGCTCCTGCGCTCTTGAAAGTCCTTCTAAAATTGAAATCTGCCAACCACAATACATTTTCATGTGCAATAAAAATACTGCTTCATTTTGTTACAGTCATAGATATAGGCATAAACCATAAACGTCATTCTAGGTTTTATGAACTTATATAAAACATTAATGACATTTTTTTAAAATTCCATATGTTAAAATAGAAATGTTTTATATTTGTTTTGACATATAAAGTACAAGACAGCAAATAATATTATACGATGTTGATATACACTGAGATCATAACTTGTACTCCCTATAATTTGAACCAATGAACAATGGACTCGTGATTCACATGATATAGGCTTAGTACATAAAGATAGTAGATTGATATTACATTTTAGATTTAAATCCATTATACAAGAAAATATGTCAAAGCAAATATAACATATTAAAAGAAAGTACTTCACAGGAAAACTCCTTTTTCTCTTGAGCATTATTTAAACTTTTGAGTATATGCATATAACACATTTTCTAAATAAATACATATGCTTCAAATTATTCTATTTATACGCAAATAACAAATTTTTAAAACTAAATTCATGTAAATGTATATCAAGTTAATCTATACATTTTTAATTTCACAAGATAAAACTTAACAATATTGTTTCATTTGATTTTCATTAAGAAAATATAACAAACGTAATGATTAAATAAAAAAAGAAATTTCATTTGCCTATATAATGTTACAAGAAAGAAAACCAATAATCATGTTTTTGGACGAGTATCGTGGCAAACGTGTTTCAACTTATTAATAAATTGCTAATGTATATCAATAATTGTGATCTCATGTCCATTTAGTTATCATCAATAATGTCTTTATTCTTGTTACACAAATTAATATTGGCATCACTGTTCAGGAGTAGTTGTACCGTGCTATCATGTCCATATTGGCGAGCTATATGAAGAGGACTGTCTCCATTATTATCACATAAATTGATGTCGGCACCGTTGTTCAGTAACAGCTGTACCGTGCTATCATGTCCATTTTGACAAGCTACAAAAAAAGGACTGGCTCCATTCGTCTTACATAGATTGATGTCGGCACCGTTGTTCAGCAACAGTTGTACCGTGCTATCTTGTCCATTTTGACAAGCTACAAAAAGAGGACTGGCTCCATTCTTCTCACATAGATTGATGTCGGCACCGTTGTTCAGTAACATTTGTACCGTGCTATCATGTCCATTTTGACAAGCTGCAAAAAGAGGACTGGCTCCATGCGTCTTACATAGATTGATGTCGGCACCGTTGTTCAGTAACAGTTGTACCGTGTTATCATGTCCATCATAACAAGCTATATAAATAGGACTGGTTCTATCATTCAGACATAAATTGATGTCGGCACCGTTGTTCAGTAACAGTTGTACCGTGCTATCATGTCCATAATTACAAACTACATGAAGAGGACTGATTCCATTCTTCGCACATAAATTGATGTCGGCACCGTTGTTCAGTAACAGTCGAACCCTGCTATCATGTCCATTTTGACAAGCTACAAAAAGAGGACTGAATACATTTATATCACATGAATTGATGTCGACACCGTTGTTCAGTAACAGTTGTACCGTACTATCATGTCCATCATAACACGCTAAATGAAGAGGACTGATTCCATCCTTGTTACAAAAGTTGATGTCGGCACCGTTGTTCAGCAACAGTTGTACCGTGCTATCATGTCTATTATTACAAGCTGCATGAAGAGGACTGACTCCATTTATATCACATAAATTGATGTCGGCACCGTTGTTCAGTAACAGTTGTACCGTGCTCTCATGTCCATTTTGACAAGCTAAATAAAGAGGACTGCATTCATTGCTTTTACATAGATTGATGTCGCTTCCATTGTTCAATAAGCACATAATGGTTTTATTACGTCTTTCTCCAGGTTTTGTGTCTAATTCAGTCTCTTTGAAATGATTTTCAATAGTTGCATTACGTCTTTCTCCCTCGTTTGTATCCATTCCAGCCTCTTTTAAATGATCTTCGTGATTTACAGCAGCCAGTGATAATGGAGTCCATGTATCATTAGTTGTGAACTCGTTTACGTCAGCACCAAGTCTTACTAATTCCCCTATTATTGAAAAATTATGAAATGCAGAAGCAACATGTATTGGTAAAAATTTGTCCCATGTTTCCATTAATGCTGTTTTTTTATATTCCTCGCTAAGAGAATCTAAGAGGTCTGTCTTATCATTTGCACATACGGCAGAAAAGATAGGGTAATCTTTTAACCTTGTTTCATTGTTTTTTTCTAAGAAAAATGAGGAAAGTTCATTATGGCTTAATATAATGAATCCAGTCAAAGGACATATTTCCTTGTTCCAATCAAGGAAACCCAGTCTAGACAAACCAAAGCCTGTAAAAGAGTTTGAAAATTCCGATCTATCTATCTCACACTTAATTCTAACAAGCATCTTTTCGGAAGAGTCTACTTTTTCCTTAAAAGATTTGATGACACTCTCTTTCCTTAAACATGGGTTGAGTATAACATCTACAAGGTTTTGTGTTTGCATGTCAGTGATAAACCTGTCTACAAGATCACCGATGTGCTCTTCAGAAAGGTAAACAGTGAAAGGATCGCGATCTTTTTCTTCTGTATCGTCTTCTATTCTCACCCGTCGCCTAAGAATACCACTCTCTGCGTACTGTATCATCTCTTGTGGACAATCAACACCAAACACAAGAGTCACTATCTCCATAATAAAGTCGTGAAGGAATTGAAAAGCATTGCCGACACATTTGACATATGATCCTCTAAATTCGTGGAGAGTCTTACGAATAACTGACACATTTGTGTTATCTGGTAGTTCACAAATTCCCAAAATGTCTCTGTATTTCTGTAAAGAACTGTCATTTCTTCTGATTGTATCGACATTAAGTTGATTGTTAAAAACCACAATCAAAAGTAAGGCACAATATTTCTTTTTTTCTGACGTTTTAAAATGTTCGATTTCTTGTTTAATGAATCCTGAGGGGTATCGAAAGAAGTTTACAACATTTCTCTTGTCACTTGTTTCACATGAGAACAATTTACAAAGCAAGGGAAAATAAGCTTCCGTTTTGATTATTTCCTTGACTTTCCCATCGGATATATTCATATGTTGACAGTATTTTTTAAAAATTTCCCTTTTTTCTTTGTCTGACAATTTCCATTTTTCGCTATCAATTTCAACAATGTTAGAGTCTTTTTTGAGAATTCCTCCTGTTCTCTCGTCATAAATGACGCATCTTCTACAAGACACCAACAGTTTAATTTTCTTCAAGCAAGTTGTTAGCGTTGTCTCATACGATTTCCATGAATTATATGATACCTCATCTAAGGTCTCCTTTCCGATTGGATCATTTAAAACAAACATCGTTATATTATTTAACGATTTTCCTCGGGAATAAATGTTTTTTATTTCTTTCACTTTATCGACAGGTTTGATATCCCACCCTTTCTCTTTTTTAAACTTCAGTGCGATATGTTGAATAATTGCTGTTTTTCCGCATCCAGAATTTCCGACAACTATGACCAGGTTTTGACTTTTAATCTTTTCCTCTACAATTTTACTTGCCGCTGTGGAGACAAAGTCCTTATTATCTTCCCGCCAACTTTCAAAAATATCTTCATTTAGTGTTGTATCTATATATTGAAAGAAAATCATTACAGAAAATATCTTGAGAATGTTATTACTTTATGCATAATTTAATTTCAAGATTCCTCTTTTAATGTTATAATTGGATACGATATAATACGCTTAGAATATATTCTTAGCTACTTTGATATAACAAAAATTAAATAAGCTATTAAATCTACGCGTGCATGTAAATTCGAAATACACTAAAACTTGTTCAGTACGAACACGGATATTGCGAATTCACGGATAAGCGAAGTTATCTACAATCCCTATCTATGTCAATTTAATGAATTCTTTATGCTGAAAGAACATATTAGTGTTATATCAAAGTAATTTCATAGGTCCTGTTTAATTTGCTTTAACCGAGTTTTCCTGTAGCATTACTTTAGTTTGTCTGAAATACTAAGCCTACTGAATGTGGTCAAAAAATGAATTGTTTTGAACACTTTTTGGAAATAAAAGAAATAATAAAGATATAAAATGTAAACCTTTTTTGTAGTGACCATCCAGAACTTTTAATGTTCATTTTACACTATAGTTTGCGCACATTTGCTTTATTATTCTTATTTTAAGTACCATATTATGAATCAAAATTGCAAACTTTTTGCTCAACAATGTTAGATTATAAAAAAGAACAGTTAATCTATTCATCACCTGCATACGGAGTATATATATCTCAGTTGATTTGATACGCAAGAGCATGCTCTACGTATGAACACTTTCTTAAACGAGGTAAATTTTTGACAAGCAAGATGATGGAACAAGAGTATCAACAGTCTCGTTTAAAGTCATTATTTCGTAAATTCTATGGTCAATACAATGACCTTGTCAGCAAATACAATTTGTCATTGAGTCAAATACTGACTGACCTTTTTCATACCAATTGTTAGTCCATTATTTATACACTGAATTGACGACGGATTTTTCCCGTTATTTCAGGTGTAACGTTGAATTTTGACCCGGGTTGAAAATTGACCCAGGGGTCATTTTTCAACGTTGAATACTGAGACCGAATGTGTTGAATTTAGACCCTAATCCGTTGAAAACTGAGCCGGTTCGTGGAATTTTGATCATGAAACCGGTTCAAAATTCAACAGCATAAAAACACATATTTATGATTTGGTTTTCGCTACTGTGATTTAATTCATAGGTATGAGGCCCCGTTTTGGTTTTTACTGCAAAAAGTAGTATCCCCTATTTGAATAATTGATATCACCTGGTCCAAAAGATGATATCACCTAATTGATTTGAATTTGAGATATCACCAATTCGAAAAGGTGATATCACTTATTCGATTGGGTGATATCACCTTTTCCCGTCGAACAGCTGTAGTTTTTTTTTTGCTTACAAATTAATGCATTTCACTTATATATCATGTATACAACAAGAAAATCGTAGAAAATGCATGAAAACTGGGTTGACCGAATTTTCTTGGTTCCAGTGTAGTATAATACATATTATTATTTTTCTGTATTGTTCAAACCATCTGATTGGCTCAAACTGGATTTCATGGTAAAGTATAAAAAGTGTTACAAACTCGATATTTCTATCTTAAAAATTTATAAACCTGCTGTTACTAAAATTGGAAACGTTCTTCTGTGAAGCAACAATAGTGCTGACGTCACAATAGCCTTTATAGACTGGATGTTTCTAAAAACAGATACTGCAGCTGGTTTTCATTACTGTAACGTCATAATGCAATGACATAACAATGCCTTGTATGAGAAAGTACTGAGTATTATAAAGAAGGATTTTAAGACATTTCTTATTAACTTATAAAGAATAATAAAACAATTGTAGCCTTTTGATTCGGTACAATCCCTCGATATATAGACCTTAGAGAAAGCATATCGACCTCGCACTTCGTGCTCGGTCTATATATCGAGGGATTGACCTCATCAAAAGGCTATAATTGTATATTATAGGGAGCATTCATTAATGACTGTTGTAAGAAACTCAAATAGGTAATATTACCTTTTCGAATAGATGATACCACTTATTCAAATAGGTGATAGCATCTATTTAGCACGGAAAGGTGATATCACCTTTAATTCTAAGCTCTCTGATTGGCTCAAACTTGATCTCATGATTAAGTATATAACAGCATAAAGACGAGTTACTATTTATAGAATCTGAAACGATATTGACTTCATGTTTTTTTTCTTGTGATCATATAGTTTACTATATTGAAGGAGTCCTTTTAGAAAATTAATAATTTTTTTGTAAAACAGAAATAATATTTCTCAATTAAAGATAATACAGAGTATGACTTGATGTTTCTGATCAAAAATTACTACAACTTGTATTGATATTTTTTAATGTTCCGTAATTGATGAGACGGATCAATGCCTTTAACCCCCATCCCCGCAATCACGCATTTTAACGCATATACCGTTGCCCCGCAATCACGCATTTTAACGCATATACCTTTGCCCCGCAATCACGCACTTTAACGCACTTTTCGTTTATGGCGTTTTCTGCTCTTATAACGCGTAAAGTTTTGATGGTATGATAATAAATGATTAGATTATAGATTTTGTAATTCCATTCTGATATCTTTCGCAAATAATAATATTTTTCCTCAATTTAATATGTCCTAATCGTTCGACTTATTTGACGAAATTTGGATTGCGAGACAAATTCAGGTCTTTCTTTTGACGCTAAATTATAAGCTCACCACTTGATCCACTTGTTTTGGTGATGTGGAAGTCATTCAATCTTGTGTGAGATGAGACCTTGATTCAGAATTTATCGAATTCGACGAATGATTTTTTTATGTAAGTGTTTGATAAAAACCTGTGCAGTAATCGACAGAAGCAACGTATAAAATTACAAAAGAATTTTCAAGTTTATACATACTCATACAAACGTAGATAAAAGAAGTTTGTTCATAGAATATAGGTTTGTTCCAGTTTACATATAATCTTATATTACATGTAGTCTCATGTTGTCTTATTTCTTGTTCTATTTGAATTCAAATTCATAAAAACCTGATCATTTTCGTACCTTACACATGTTACACAGCAATAAAAAAATACACATACACAAATAAAAAGGAACAGAATAAAGGAAGGTTGATTTAAATTTGAATGTTTTCATTATCAAGTCAACGTTTCCGATATTGTAAAAAAAAATGTGTCGCACTTACTCGATCGTATGTCTTGATTTCTAAACATATACGTATACTAGTATACATAAAAGAAGGTGATCGAGAAATTTTTATGCAGGTATACAGCATACTTGTTTGATATTTTTTTTACAAGGCAGAACAAATAAGAAGTCTGTGAGCCAATGCTCACCAATAATGCCCCATTCTGATGTGAATTTACACACGTTCAGTTACAGGCAGATGCACGGAAAAAATATGATGTTGTTATCTGATTCATATACAAAAAAATCCCACTATATGACATGTCTCAACAAAGATTGTGCTAAAATTTATGGAATCTGCGATGAGAAAAATGCGATAAAAAATTGTTACGTGTATGTTTGGTACGGACAGACGCACTGTAATACAGTAAGTTGACATCGGATTTGAACAAAATGAAACCACCATATGGCATGCCACAGTGACGAATGTGAAAAAATTTTAAACATCTGTAATGAGTGCTGCGTACTTGCTAAGAAAACCGCGACCAAAAACTTTGTTACGGATAGACACACAGCTAGACAGACAGAAAAACACACAAGGGTAAAACAGTATACCCAGTCTCGTTGGCAACGGGGGAATGGTTAAAAGACTTAATTCTACAGATTAGTTTTATCAATGGGTATATAGTCCCTTATAGGAATATTTCCTTATAAAAACATATCCGCCTCGAGTATGTTCATATTTCGTCAGTATATTATTTGAAAATATTCACTTATCAGTCGCTTTCACCTGTTTAAGAAAACATATATACTCTGTAGGTTCATGTATGTCAACACTGCATACTTTAAAAATAATAAGTTTTGAAAAATTTTAATTGTCAAAGTAAACTTTCAAGAAGAGGACGGCGATGTGGTTTGATTGGATTCAACAACCAGCTATATGTTTATGTTATACACAGAAAATACTTTTGACATCCAATTGTGTATGGACAGTTAACTTGTGACTGTTTTCAAAGGGTAAAGCAGCTGGTAAATACATGTACCATGTAGGTACATTAATGAGAAGCAATGCATTTTGACGCTTATAACATAAAACTTCATTCTTTCGGAGGGGGGGGGGATCTAAATTATTCTCTACATTTCATCTCCGGAATTTATAATTACATTTAGAATTTCCGGCATTTTTTTTCTTCTATCAACAGCTAGCTTGTTTAATAAAGGGACTGATTATAAAATATATTTAGCATTTCATTTTACCACAGGAATGCTTAGCATTTCGGACATTTTTTTTTTGTTGGTTTTTTTTTGGGGGGGGGGGGG
>PRKT01000368.1:13708-50533 GCA_003671525.1 Saccostrea glomerata | reverse complement strand
AATACTAATTTCATTCTAAGAAAAGCCACGCAGCTGTATACAGACATTCCAAAATAATGTTTCATGGACCGACAGGTTGTTAAATTCCTCTCATCACTATAAGTACCCCATCCCTTAAAATGAATACAATGTCTTCCTTCTAAGCAGAGAATGTCAGTCGGTTGATTTGTTTTTGTACATGCATGTATACATGTAGTTTAGGGGTTGAATTCCGAGACTGAAAGTTACGACCTATTTTTATGTAGACCAATAATCATACATGACATGTTATGCCCTGCCATGAATATGGCCAAGGCATTTGGTGTTTGTCGGACGTCTTATTTCATCCTTCCTACTTTCTGTCCTTCCGTCTCTCCTTCTGTCACTCTTTACCTTTATCTCAGTTCAAAGCTTAGTTTCAAACAAACTATCCAAGATATTTTTATCAATCTTTATATACTGATAGAAATTCATTTTTTTTTAACTTGACTTTATATACATGTATATACCTCACTTTTCTTAAATTAGTATTTAGCTCAGTTTTAAACATACCATTCAAAATGGCGTTATCAAACTTCACATGTTGATGCATACTGATGAGAGCTATTTAATGGCATCACCATTTTTGAACTTGGCCTTTCTTTTGACCTTGACCTAACTCTTTTTCTCTCTCAATTTTAGCTCTAACAAGAGTTAGTTATTGCTTAGCACAAGGTCATTTGGAAAGATCAAGGTCACACATTCTAGTATTCCCTTACAATCTTTTTCCTAGCGAAACATTGTAAGTTGCTTCTCTTACAAGGTTTTTTACTTGTATATCTTTAGTATGTGGCTTTTGACCTCGACTCAAGGTTAGGTCTTCTAGTCCGTAGCACCAACGGAAGACCTATTCGTTGCTTTGCAACGAGCTCGGCTCTAGTTATACATATTTATCCCTTTAAACAATGCTCTAATGTCTTAAACTTTAAACGTTTTATTCTATTTAATATAAACAAAAATTTGGTGCGGAAAAAAGAAGTACATGTATTGTACACAGAAGGGGGGGGGGGTAATATTTACAAATACTCTGTCATATGATTCAATCAGCTATCAATGAGCTCTAAGACTAAAACAATCATATGTATTTTGCCTTTATCAGGTTGTTACTCTTATCATTTCCCTAATAAGGTCAGAATTTTTTTTTATTTCTGTATAATTAATAATAAATGAATGTAGAATCATCATGACCATTTCTAATGCTTCTGCTTAAATGTTTGATAAGCTCACTCAGCAGTGCACTTACATATTATACATGTATGTATGATGTATTGTGAGTTATGAAAAATAAGTTAATCTTTTAATTTTAATCATTACAGAAAATGGATTGCCTGCACTCACGCGTCATCACGGTATAAAGGATACCAACCTAAAAAGTATGTATGATTTTATTTTTATCACGTATTTTTAAATGGTCATTAAAATACATTTTAAACATCATTATCTGAGTTGATGTGACATGTCCACAGTTTCTCGGAACAAGTGATTTTCTTCGTTCAAAAATATTGAGAGTAAAACTGAAAGAAATGTTGAATTTTTCTGGTCATCATGTTGTTGTTACATAGATTTTCATATTCATATTTCAAGACCAAAAAAAGAAATTAAACCAAGAAAAAACATTAAATAGATAAATACAAGCAGAGAAATAGAGAAAAGTCATTAAAACAAATGTATTAATACTTGTTAGCAAGTTGATAAGATAAAATGAATTATAATGTACAAGTAAATTATGTTAAACAAGATTTTTTTTTTATTATTTTATATGACTGAGGTTACAGTATAAGATTTTAATTTTCATGATTTCTAAATGCATTACTTTTTGGAGAGAAAAGGGTGAAATCAAAACCAATTGTACATGAAATGTGAAAGATAATCACAATCAAAAATATTTTAAACATGTAAAATGTGTATCAAATGTGTAGGACAAAATTTACAATCATGAATCAACATGCCTATAATTTCATTTCATGGTTTGTTTTTTTTTTGGTTTTTTTTTTCAGGAAACCCTGAACATTTGCAGCTGTACAGAATGCAGTTCATGCCATATGCTGTTAGAGTAAATAATGAAAGATGTTCAAACCAGTGTCAAAGAGTCCTAAGTCTAAAATCATGGTGCTTTTATTAAGGAGATCAGTGTTTGTTTTCTGTGCATTGTTGACATTTGTAGAACTGTTCGGTTTATGACCATCTCTCTGACAATAGCTCTGACATTTGAATTTCAATTTGAGTGTCGGTTAAGAAAGCCAAATTATATGCATGTAAAACATTATACAAGTGTAATAAAAACATTAATAAATTTAAATTGAAACAAAAATCATGTACATGCATCTGTGATCTTTGCATAGAAATTCATAAATGCTGTACATGGATACTTTTAATGACTGTCTCATGGTAATGGAATATTGAATTGTTAAACATTGTTGAGGAATCCCCTTGAATAAAAATGTTGTGGACTTTATGAGGTATTTTTCCTCATTTAAACACTTAAAATTTTAAGATCAATGGTCAAGGTCAAATGCAAAGTTTACTCAAGAATGTGTTATAAATCCTGTAAGTACTGTGAATTCTTATGCATGTTTTATAAGATCTAAGGAATTTGTGTATAGCATTTTAATATTTCTCAATCTGACACTGATTAACATTCAAGATCAAATGCCAAGGTCAAATACAAACTTGCTTTACTCAAGAATGAGTTTTACATGTAAATACTATGAATTCTGAATTTCTCATGCATGTTTTATAAGATCTTAGAAAAATATGTGACCTCACTACAATGTTCATTAATGTCAAACTGTCAACCAATATCAAATTTAGAAAATATATTCTATTAAACATAAATTATTAAATTTTCACACATAAAAAAAATTGGAAATTGAAATACATTTGTACGATGCTGAGCTGACCATATACTGAGGAGAAACTGAAGTTAAATAAAAAAATAACATTTTGATTATCTTGAATTTAGCAACTATATATTTTGCATGTTTGAAAAATATCACATACAATAGATGATGAACTGAAATTTTAAAAAAGAGTAAATTATGAATTTAAATAAAAAAATCATCCAATTAATATTGAAATTATAAGACAATTTCACATTTAAAATGTTTAATATGTGAAAGTCAAGATATTCTAGATCTACATTTGTTTGTTTGGTTTATGGTCTAGTCATATATTCTTTTTCAGAATTGTTTACAGAAAAACCTGTTACACAGGCAGAGTTAGACTATAAATGTACACGCATGTTATTTTCATGGTGCTCAGTTTAATAGAAAAAATAAAATTTTACATGAAACATATACTTAAACATTATTACCGTATAGGCCTATGATTTTTAAAAATAATTAATTATAACACGCCGGACGCAAGTCGCGATCCCGGGTCTCCCGATCATTGTTAGAAGGAAAATTAAAACACTAAGTATATTTTTCCTTAATTCTTCTGGTAGGCCAATTTCTTGACATATGTTTGCAAAATCTATACTTGTCCACGTGTAATTACGATCTGTTTGTTAACATTAATTTTTTATGGCAATGATAATTCGTAAATTTTAATTTGTGCGGTCAGTCGGGAATTATGGAATGCCGATCTCGATTATTTTTCTCCATTAAAATATATAACATTTGAATGAATACCATAACTATATCTGGTTTTTCTTTCTGGTAATTCCTTTTTTTTCGTTTTGTCAAATTAATTCCTAAATATAAAAACTGAGAGTTGCAGGACAGGATAGGATAGGATTAGACTGAAATCACAGGATAGGATTGTGGATGCAGGATAGGATAGGATAGAATTGTCAACTTATAGGATAGCAGCACTGTATACATGTAATTAAATCCTCGCTAAAAACTCTCCTTACATGGTACTTTTTTTCTCTTTTATTGATAACAAACAATGATATAAATAACACACAGATAAACTACATTACACATTGACATTCGATGATTCTTTTCAAATAGAATAAAGAAAAAAGAAAAGTTATAAATAACACAGATAAACTACATTACACATTGACATTTGGTGATTCTTTTCAAATAACACCCAGATAAACATCATACATTGATATTTGATGATTCTTTTCACATAGAATAAAGAAAAAAAGAAAAGATATAATCAATTTGAGACAATAATAAAAATGATAGTTATACTAATAATGATGATAATAATAGATAGGAGAAGCTAGCTTGTATAATGGAATTATAAAGAATACAGTATGCTCCTATGTTAGCATGATAGGCCACCTTCTACACTTTCAAGAGTCCATAATGCCTTCATGCTAACACGCAGACTCCACAACTGGTTTTGTGGACCTGCTGGTAACATATATTTACATTTACCAATTAATAGAAACTTTTTTCAGCAATTTGTGAATCTGTACATTGTTATATGAAAATTCTGCAATATACTGATATGTATTTAAAGATGATTTAACAAAATTAAACAGGGAATCTTTGTTACAAGTTGTATCTGTCAATCTACACTTCATCTTATATTTAAAAATTTTTAAGGCAATGTAAGATATCAATGTGTTCATGCCATTGGTAAAATCTGTGTTTTCATAAAAACCTATTACAATATGCTTCCAACTTATTTTGAAACCTAAAATGGTACTTATTCTATGCCATATAAAATTTGAGTCATTACAGTTAAATAAAAGGTGTATTATATTTTCAATATCTCCACAGTAAGCACAAAATTTTTGCACATTTGGATTCCACTTGCTCACACTCAGGTTATTGTTTAATAATTTATGAAATAATTTATAATTAAATTCTGCTATATGCTTATCAGACATTGTCGAGATTTTCACATGATATATGGAAGCCCATAGATACCTGGGAGTATCAAACAATTCACTCCAGTAATTTTCCGTTATTGGTCTCAAAAATTTTTTTTCGATGAAAATTTTATAAAAAACGGATGATTTTATTTTATTTATTTGTGTATACCTGTTTCCTTTTAATAGTACAGTAGTACTGTGTCTTATATTAATATACTTTGCCTTTTCACACTCATATGTTTTTGAAAATTTATTAAAAATAGTCTTCATAATGAGGTATTCACACAAGATATTATTTTTGTATAAAATTTTATCATAGAAATACCTAATATCATGGAATATCCCATCTGCGTCATAGAGGTCTCTTATGTACAAAATTCCTGATTTAATCCAATTTTCAAGATAAATTGGTTTGTTTTTATGTGTAAAAAGTTTATTTTTCCATATTGGTAAAGCTAGAAATTCATCCGTGGATAGCTTTGGAAAATCTTTAATCATTTTACATGCATTGAATGCACAAATTGATTCCTTATAAAAGATGGGAATGTTTTTTAGCTCTTTGTAGTCATCTACATTTGTTAAATTAGTTTTTAGAATGTATTCTAATGACAATATTTCCCTGTTAAATTGATAGTTTAAGAATGATACAAGACTAGAATTTGTATTTAGTAACCTTGGAATCCAAGATGCCTTGGATGCGTTGAGTTTAGATTCAATGTCTATAATGTTTATACCTCCTTGTTTTTCGTCCCCAATAAGTGTATTTCTTTTTATACGGTCTTTATTATTCCATACGAAGTTAAAGATTAATTTATTTATTTGTTTAATAATTTCTCCGGGTGGATTGGGAAGAATGGTTGCATTATATTGCAATTTTGAAATGCACAATGAATTAATTATTTTTTTTTTTTCCAAAGATTGTTAATTTTCTCTTTTCCCATGATTCTAAAATCTGTGCTATTTTATCTATTTTATCTTGCCAATTTTTTTCCAAGCATAATTTTTTGTTGTGTCCTACAAATATCCCTAATGTTTTCACTGGATCGTTAGTCACTTTTATCCCTTCTATACTATTGTACGAATTTCTCAGGGGTCCTAGTAATAAACATTCTGATTTATTAATGTTAAGATTTGGGCCTGCAACTTTCGAAAAATTTTGTACCACTTTAATTGCATGTTTTACAGATTGTATATCTATAAGAGGATTTGTAGAATCGTCTGCATGTTGTAGCATCTTAATTTCATTATTATTTTCAATTTTGAAACCATGTATATCCTCCGAAGAGTTGATGCGTATAGCTAATATTTCAACTGTTATAATAAATAGTAAGGCAGATATTGGGCAGCCTTGCCTTATGCCTCTAGTCATATTACATGTTTTAGAAATAAATCCATTATTTTTTACTCTAAATTTGGGGTTTTTATATAATATTTTTATCCATTTCATAAAATTTGGTCCAAAATTCAGAGCTTTTAATGTTTCAAACATAAAGGACCATTCAATAGTATCGAAAGCTTTTTCAAAGTCTAAAAAAAGAAGAATTCCGTTTTCGTTTTGATCTTCACAATAATCAAAAATATCCTGAATTAATCTGGCGTTACATCCAATAAATCTACCTTTTATATAAGCTGATTGGTCATTGTTAATGAGATTTAAAATCACTTTTTGTAGTCTTCTAGCTAGTACATATGCTAAAATCTTATAGTCACAATTAGTCAGACTTATAGGTCTATAATTTTTTAGAATAGATTTATCACCTTTTTTATGAATGAGACTTATGATTGACAACTTTTGTGTCCCGGTTAACTCTTCAGCCTCAAATGATTTTAATAAAGCATCGTAATAGTATGTTTTTATATCATTCCAAAATAATTTATAAAACTCTACTGGTATCCCGTCTAACCCTGGTGATTTATTATTTTTCATATTTCTGATAGCTTCTTCACATTCTTTTAGTGTGGGAATATCATCACAATAACTTTTTTCACTGTCTGTCAATTTTGATGAAATGTCTGTTTTCGAAATATAGTTAGTGATTTCCTTCTTTTGAGGGTTTTTAGATGTATAAAGATTTTCATAAAAATTACATAGTGATCCTAAAATTTCATTGTTTTTATATGACGTTTTTCCCTCTTCAGTTATTTTTTCAATTACATTACTTTGTTGCCGTTTATGTTCTAAATGCAAGAAATATGGTGTACATTTCTCACCATATTTGATCCAATTAGCCCTAGATCTGATGTATGCACCTTGTGATTTTCTCTCATAAATCTCGTTCAATTCTTTTTCAAGTTTTAGCTTTTCTTGGTTATTTATTTCAAAAAAGGGTCGATTTTCAATGTCTTTGATTTTACGTTCTATCATTTGAACTTTTTGTTTCAAGCTGCTGCTTTTTTGCTTTGAGAAGTCTATTGAAAATTCTTTTATTAAGTATTTCAAAGTTTCCCATCGCTCATGCGGACAAACTATTTCTTTTAATTCCGAATCTTTTCCTCTAAGAAGTTTTCTTAGTTTAGAAGTGTAGTCTTTATCTAATAAATTAGATGTGTTCATTTTCCAATATCCTGACCCTCTTTTATTTATGTTCAATATGAAATCTATTCTTATTCCAAGATGATCACTCATCCTATTTTGTTTAACTTGTGGAGAATTTATCACAGTTAATGAGTCAATGGAAAGGAAAAAGTTATCCGAGATCAAAATATAATCAATTCGACTACTTGGTATATATTGTGCATTGCACCAAGTAAATCCAGATTTGTTTTCATTTAAATTTCTCCATGTATCAATCAAGTGAAGTTGCTTAATTAAGGAACAGAATTGATGTGTACTTGTGTCAAAAGTATTATTTTTTCATCTAGTTTACAATTTAAATCTCCGCCAATGAATAAATTGTCTTTATTTAAAACATATTTTCGTACCCACGATTTAGTTGTAACAAAAAAATCTTTTCTATCAAGCACTTTGTTTGGAGCATATAGGTTTACTATACAGTATGATTCATCTTTAATTTTGATATTAAGTAAAATTTTTCGACCATCAGATGATTTATGACAATTAATGAATTCAAATTGAAAACCATTTTTAATAAGAATAGAAACACCTCGACTAGAGGATGAACTCAAAAAACAATGATAGCTGTTTCCTAGCCATCTAGCATTATAAACAAATTCTTTTGATTCGATATAATGGGTTTCTTGAAGGAGAACAATATCAATATCTAGATCTTGTAGCCAATCATATAAAATTGTTTGTTTATTATAATCATTTAAACAACTTACATTAAGGGAAAACATTTTCAATAGATCGTTCATTTTTTTTAGTTCATAGAGATACCTTATTCGCTGTCAGGATGCTGGCTGTCATCCTCTGCATGGAGGCTATCGCGCGAGCGTTTGGTAGGACCGTCTTTCAGCTGACTGACGAAAGAGGTTATCTCTTGTTGTACATTTTTCGGCGCTTTACGTGCGGGTTGTCTCGGGACTGAGAAACTGCGATTAGGGCGATTTTTCGGGCGGTGCTTCTGAGCCACAGACATAATAACCTGACCCAACTTATTTAAGCCAGGCCATGCTTTGAGTTTGGTGTTCAGTGTAGCATGTTCATCCAGTCCACTTCCCCAGAAATCGTCATAGGTCGCTTCGACAATAACACATTTTGATCCACACTTTGTAATTTTCGCACGAAACGGATCAACTTGACTGAATTTAGCTTCAATGATATTTGTCATGACCTCTGACTTTTCAGTTTCCCAGGCGGAATTTGTTGTAACGGTGTCACCGATACGCTTAGCTTCAAGTGCTGTAGTCGCTGTTCTTACTCTTTCTGCGGCATTAACGTCACCACTGCGCAATGCTTTTGTTAACTGAAAAGCATGTTCGGCGGATCTATGGGTCTCACCGTAGACTTTGATATCTGTTGTGTAGAAATTCGATAGGATATTTTTATGGCCGTGGAAAGCCACGACATTATCATTTTGCTTTTCATAGTGTTGACAGTCCTCTGAACCTGGAACATGGCCTGATTGTTTGCAGACTTTGCATCGCTGCTCGTTTTTGCAGTAGCGTGCATGATGACCGTTTTCCCAACAGTTCTTGCACTTTATGTCTTGTTTAGGTTTATTTTGACCATAGTGAAAGATACGGCATTTGCGACCGGCACAGTATGCAAACCTAGGCAAAGAGGTTCCGTCTGGTAGCGGAACGATATATACGAAACGATTTCCATTAAGAACGCTGGTCATTTTTCCTGTGACAGGATTTCTGATATTTTCAAAGCGTAATTCACTTTTAAGTTCAACATTAAAGCCAAGTAGCATTTTAATGATTTCTGTATCTTGTACTGATAGAGGAATACCAGACACTGTTACTTTCAGCACAGGGTCATTTGGATTCTTGGCACCAGAAGAGAATGGGTTTGAGTCGTATACAGAAACAGTTTGGTTCCTAAACTGGAAACCTTCGAGAAGCAGTTTTTGTCTGCATTCCTTGTTTGTTAAGTAAATGCGCCAAAGATCTCTATCTAGTTGTAGACATCTCACAGTGTCTCCAACACTCAGTATAACTGACTGAAGAATATCATAGTCTGTTATGCTTTGGCTGTCAGCAACCAATTCGCTGTTTTTGAAATAGACCGGTTTATCTGTCCTGTTATCCATTGTCCAGTGATCACACTGATCGCGCTGATCATACAGGTAAACGCAGGTGAGAAGTTACTCACCTGAACACTAGATAACCAGGTAAACAAAAGTATATACACACAATGGAAAATAAATAAATCACCAAATAATCCAAGGAAACACAAAATTTGTAGGAAATAAATCCAAACTATATACAAATGAATACAAAAGCACTGGCTAGTGCAATAAACCCGAGTAAAATCTCGAGTTTATTAGAATAATTTTGGTCAAAACACAGAGCCCACATAAACACGTCCGACTTGGAGCTCGACACGTGACCTTTTTCCTTACATGGTACTTGAACAAGATGTTAATGGAAATCTAACAACCAAGCTCTATGATTAACGTGATCATTTTAACTTTTTCATTATCAACTTCCCTAACTTATGCAGCAATACATCTTCATCACCTGCATATGGAGTTTATATCTCTCATTTGATTTGATACGAAAGAGCATACTCTACGTATGAACAATTTAAAAGAAAACCTCAAAAACTTGACAAACAAGATTGATAAAACAAGGACCATAACAGTCTCGTTTTATTTCACCATTTCCTCAGCCCTATGTTCGAAACAAATACCTTGTCAGCATACACAATAATCATTGAGTCTATTGCTGACTGTCGTTTTTGAAGTATTTTTGTCCGTTATTTATACACTAAATCTACAAAGTATTTCTGTTATTTAACGATAATGACAAGGAGCACACGGTGGGTGAGACCGGTCAGCAGGTATACTCACTCCTCCATGACACCTGATACCATCTTTGCCGTTTTGGAAGTTTGTGTTTGGTTTGCTCCTTTTTTTTTATTTTTATTGACTTTAATCGTGCATACTTTTCATTAAATCCATATATATCTGTCATCGAACATTTTATCACTTGCAGCACGCAGTTATGAAAAGGATGTCTGAAGGCTTAAAATGCACTGAAAATGTTCATTACACTTTAAGTTAGATTTTAATTTGTAATTCTTTTTTTAAAATTTTAGTCAATTTGAGATATTTTTTAAATCAGGTTTTAAGCGCATTTTTGTGATGTCACATGACTGTGTTCATTACGTGATAGAGATTTATGATATTCCTAATTGTTGCACAAAAATCGCTTCGGCACAAGTGCAAAAAAAAAATATTGTGCAAGGTATGTTACATAGATCAGTTCATCGTGATCTCTGGTACATAAAAAATGCTGGGGCAGGTCCAAATTTTATTAGTTTAAAAAATTATTTAACGAGAAATTCAACTTATCAACATTAGAAGGGGAATTTAACACTTTTTATCGCGATTTATATAAAAATGGCTAAACTACACACAATCCCCTGACAAAATTTAGTTAGAGGACATACTTCTCTTCTAGATTTACACAGAATATCTTCAATTTGTCCTTGTTTTTCACTTGTGCTAGTCCAATATAGACACGAATCATAAATTCTAACTCTTTCTACGGACGTGTAAGGGGAGCGTTGCATACATAATTATACCCGCACTTTCTAAAGAAAGTTCGGGTATATTGTTGTTACTCATGTCCGTCCGTCCGTCCGTCTGTCACACTTTTCATCCCTGAACTCCTCCTACATTTAACACAGTAGCTTAATCATCTTTTAAGAGATGGTTGGTGGTGTTATGTAGATGTGCATTAAGGTTTCGGAATTTTGATTTTGCCCCGTCAAATGGGGGTCGAAAAATGACGTTTTTTGTGCAAAAAGTCCCGTCTTCCCTGAACTCCTTCTACATTTTACTCAGCAGCCAAATCACCTTTTGGGGGATGGTTGGTGGTGTCAGGTAGATGTGCAGTAAGGTTTCGGAATTTTGATTTTGCCCCGGGGGGTCAAATGGGGGTCGAAAAATAACGTTTTTCATACAAAGAGCCCTGTTTTCCCTGAACTCCTCTTACATTTTACTCAGCAGCCTAATAATCTTTTGGGAGATGGTTGGTGGGGTCATGTAGATATGCAGTAAGATTTTGGAATTTAGATTTTGCCCCGGGGGGTCAAATGTGGGTCGGAAAATGATGTTTTTTGTGCAAAAAGCCCTGTCTTCCTTGAAGTCTTCCTTAATGTTACTCAGAAGCCTAATCATCTTTTAGGAGAGTTAAATATTTTGAAAATTATGTAAAACATCAACGTCAAGGGGTAACAAGATGTGTTTGTGAAATACTATGCACCCGGCGTCAACAAAGTTCAAAAAGCTTTTTTTAGCATATAGGTCACAGTCAAGGTCACAAGGTCATTGACCTTGGTGTTGTTTGTAAGAACTTAATTAGTGGGGTATGCATACTAAATATGAAGTCCCTATCTCCTATGGTTCAAAAGTTATGGCAAAAAGTAGAAAAAGCTATTTTTAGTATAAAGGTCACAGTTAAGGTCACATGGTCATTGACCTTGGTGTTGTTTGAAAGAACTTTATTAGTGGAGTATGCATACTAAATATGAAGTCCCTATCTCTTATGGTTCAAAAGTTATGGCAAAAAGTGGAAAAAGCTATTTCTAGCATATAGGTCACAGTCAAGGTCACAAGGTCATTGACCTTCATGTCATTTGAAGGAACTTTATCAGTGCAGTATGCATACCAAATATGAAGTCTCTATCTCCTATGGTTCAAAGGTTATGGCAAAAAGTGGAAAAAGCTATTTTTAGTATAAAGGTCACAGTCAAGGTCACATGGTCATTGACCTTGGTGTTGTTTGAAAGAACCTTTTTAGTGGAGTATGCATACCAAATATGAAGTCCCTATCTCCTATGGTTCAAAAGTTATAACAAACAGTTGAAAAACCTATTTTTAGCATATAGGTCACAGTCAAGGGCACGAGGTCATTGACCCTGATGTCATTTGAAAGAACTTTATTAGAGGAGTATGCATACTAATTATGAAGTCTCTATTTCTTATGGTTCAAAAGTTATGACAAACAGTTGAAAAACCTATTTTTAGCATATAAGTCACAGTCAAGGTCACAAGGTCATTGACCTTGATGTCATTTGAAAGAAATTTATTAGAGGAGTATGCATACCAAATATGAAGTCTCTATCTCTTACGCTTCAAAAGTTTTGGCCAAGGTTAAAGTTGACAACAGACAAACAGATAAACAGAAAAACAGACAGGACAAAAACAATATGCGCCCCGAAAAAATACGGGCGCATAAAAAAACATCGCATGCTGGGAAACACCTTGAATTCTTATGAGTAATTTATGTTCATGTCAAATGTCAGAGTCATATCTCATCTCAATCAAAAGTTATAAGCAAATGCAACATTTTTGAAAAGTAGGTTAGGCTTGATCGCTTCAAGGTCAAGGTCACAGTGTAAAAGTCATGATTTATTTGGAAAGGTCTTATCACAGGTAATAATAAACATGCATTATGATATGAAAGCCCTAGCACCTACTGATCAAAATTTAGGCAGAGTTTGAAGTTTGGTATTTTTCTTGTAAAAATGTGTATCCCATGTCAAGCGATCAGAGGTAAAAATTAGTGGTACCCAAATAAAAGGTCTTTTTAAATTGTCACAAGAAATTAACCTATAAAATGTGGAAGCTATATGTATAGCCCACCCCACTTAAAACTTATGGGCAAGCTAGCTAGGATTTAATTTTTGCAGACTTATAGACAGACATACTATAAACACAAGAAACAAAATATGTATAATAATTAGTCAAATGGAAAAAAATATACTATTTAACTGGAATCACAAAATAGATTGTTATTTCAGGGACAGGAAGTGGGTAGGAAGATTGGAATCCCCCCCTCCCCCCATCTGGTATTTGCTTTGTTATTTAATGAAGACTATATACTGTAGCAAGTAAAAACTAACTCTTGACATCCTCTCCCTATAAACTTAGAAAACATTGACCTCACTATCATTGTTTTTTTTATTTGTTTATTTGTTTTCTTTTTTTTTTTCCTGCTTGTCACGAAATTCTGGGCTGGAATTTTTTGACTGAGATGTGAACCCCCCTCCCTACTCCCGAAAAAAATTCTGGATCCGCACCAATATTGGCAGTAACTGAATGTCACATCAACAACGGGAGATAACTTCACAATATGAAATTCGTCTAGTGTGGCATGCGATGATCTTTGACCCTTTTTAAACTTTAACCTAATCGTTTGGGTGTATTTTACTCCCCACTATACTAAAACTTCTACTTACCGACTCCCTGTGTCTCGTAAACTTCATAAAATATAAATCCAATTATAACACAAAATGAATTAATCCAATGCACACCAGACTGCAGCCATGTGCCATTTTTGCGAACTTTCGTCGATTCCGTCACCTTATCAGATGAAGTGGGAATCGGCCGAGGTGTGCCAAATGGTGTTTAATCTATAAATATCATAATGGGTGACACAACGTGATGCAATGTAGAAATTTACATGTTCACATGTATAGTACAAGAACAAATTTTAAATTCATTCATTACAAACGATATTAAATTTTAACAAACCTTTTCCATCTAGCCTATTCCAAAAAGTATGTGCTGTGTGATTTTGGTGTCGAGGGGGGGGGGGTAGTAAATTTAAAAAGGTCCTATTATGAGCAAAACATAATTCCAGGGGGGGGGGGGGTCCTGACCCCCCTCCCCCTCCCCCGACAGATCCGTGCATGAATTTACATCATTTATTAAATTCAGACTGGTATGTAATGAATTAAGCATGTATAAAATAAATATAAGAGGTTCTGAGTTATAGGTCACAGGGTCTGAGAATTTCATAATCAATTTGGTTAATACATGTAAATTATAGAATTATTTTGACTATTTCCTTGGAAAGCCGCCCAATATGTAGGAGCGTGTATTTAGAGGCAAACACCTTAGTGCGGGTATTACTGTCTCATGACAGCATCTAGTTTTTTGCTATTGTTTGAATGTATGCGTATAGGACAAGCAAAAGGAAAAGGGATATATTAATTTCAAATGTTCAACATCATAACAGCACACTCGAGCTTTCAAAGCAATCCTTACACCCGTATTAAACAAGTCCACAAAATAGATCTAATTGCTATGTAATAATTATGAGACTTTCCCCGTCATGTTAGCTCAAGTATGCAGTGACTTGACGTCATATTCTATTATGACGTCATATATAGGTAGTTCAGAGAAGTTACTAAAGTTTGAACAGTCTGATATTTTACGGGTAGTCTTATCCTAGCTGAGCATTTCATTCATGATCCTGTACAGTTCACAGACAATTTTTTAATATTATTTTTGTAACATTTAATATTTCAAAAATCACGTACAGTTTGCGCCACGAACATCAGATATATAAGTAATTTATTTTGGTAAGATAGAATATTATAAGAATACAAGAATGAAATTCCATGCAGCACCACTATTTCTTAAAACCAAATAATTTTCAATGCAAAGCTAAACGTGACGTAAAAACTAAATAGAGAAAGATATCAGAACCTAGCCTTTCATAAATACATCAGGATCACATGATAAAACCCTCTCCTTACCCTATTTGTCTTTCCAAATGTATTTGAAATGAAATTTATTTATAATATTCAAACAATACTCTTTCCTTGACTAAAAGTTACTATTTAATCAATACAAATGTGCATTAGTACATAATTCCATCAAAAATTGTATTTAATTAATGCTTATTTGTAAAATAAGGGTAATGAAGGTAAACTCTAACTGTATCCCTTCGAAAACGTTTTAATTGAGTGTAATAATGAAATGTTTGTTTAAGCAAGATTGCGTTCAGGAAAATAAAACTTCTGTTTCTAGTAATATAGCAAAATCATGCTGTTATTTCATTATTGTCATTCCTGTTTATTCCATCCATAATTCTCTACTCACATTTGGGCGAAAAAATTACACTTTAAGAATCATCCAATTAATACATTCATAAAAAAAAACAATCAATGGCATTGATAAATAAGCATTTTAATAACACTAAAAATATTCAGTCACAACATATAGAGAATCAAACAAGTCAGTAGTGCAGACAAAATCGTCTTCTACATGAGTCATTTTTTTTTCTTCCAAAGATTCACTCATTGGATGAAGTTATAATAAGCAGCATATTTGATTGAAATTTATAAACTATTACTGTTATGTACTTTTTTTGGTCGGACCACACATTTCGACCAACACACCTATGCTGTTATTCTAAGTCAGTCAGTGGGATTATGGTGAGCTGAAATGGGCGCAAAGGATCGGGAAGTATGCGCAGGATACACTTCCGTCTGTAAAAAAAAACTTTCATCGTACTGAAAGCAATGTTGTCAATGACACTTAATAATGTAAGCTTTACAGGTTGTTCAGATGTTTACTTCCTCAAAAATGCCTATATAACTGTGTTAAGGATCGGAGAGAATAATCTCACATGTCGTCCGGGGGTATCACAGGTTACTGGATAGTATACAGATCAGTAGTCATCAGAGATCGAAAACAATTGAGCATTTGGTACCTTAATATTATTTTCTGGTACCAATTAAGGTAAAACGTGTAAAAAAAAAATGAGTTTATTAAATGACAATATGCATAAGAACATTGTCATTGATTTATATGCATTAATATAATGAAACAAAATCTACAAACCGCAACTGTATCACCTTAAACATTTTACAGGTTGATTTGAGAAAGATCCTGCTCAGCTAAGAACGGTGTGGATTTTGTTACGTCATTGATTGACCAGTATGGACAAGGTGGGACCTTAGACGCTCAGAACCCCTACCTTACTGTGGGGCTTTCCTCGTCACAGACAGAAACGGGGCTTGGGTGATAGAATGTTCCGGGAAATTCTTGGTCTCAAAACAAATAACGGGAACAGGTTCTGTTTCTTACATTCAAAAGAAAAAGATGTAAAAAAAAAATCTTTAAAAAACCAGAAAGGTCCTGATTCTATAAAGATGTAAAAGAAACCTTTAAATCATAAATGCCAATCATATAAAATCATCTGATTGAATAATCTCTACAACTTTCTTAAACATATACCGTTTTTCAGAAGGTGCCTACAATACATCAGGTGGTGTACCCATTTCTACGGAATATGACCTGACGTCATCAGATTTACAAGAAGAAAGTTTGACATTAGGGAACTGGTCTCAAGAAAAAGACCCCGTAGATTTTACGTCGGCTTTTGGAGCAGAATTATGAACAGTTGAAAATAAAAAAAGCAATTTTAAAAGTCGTTTTAGAAAATAGATCGTTTTCAGTTTTTACACCTTTTTTCGTTTTGGCGATACTTTTAATAATAGAATCTTGTCAATTCTTACTGTTTACGAAAATTAGATCACAAACAATTTATCTTCGTTGAATTAAGTATCATTTCAACTAATGGAATTAGTTAAAATTTCAGGTCCTTCTTTTAAAATACCTAACTGCCGTATACTGTATATCAACAAAATGAAAAAAAAAACAGGTTGACACACTCGTGTACAATTAAGCCCAAGTTTGAAAAGTATACTATTCACAAGTGCCTGATTTTCTTTTGTTGATCTACCTGGAAAATCATTACTGTACACGTATCAAAGAAGTAAGAAATTTTACAAATCATTTAGTTGGTCCGCTACAATTTTTATATTTTATCTTTTATTTGTCTAATTCTAAGAATGATATGGAAATAACGAACATTATTCAGTATCAATATCAATGTCCATTAAACAATACAAAATAGAAGCAGATCAAACACGGACCTCCGAAACATTAGGTGGGATCAGGTGCCATGTAGGAGTGAGCATCTCCTGCCTACCGGTCACACCCACTGTGTGCTCCTTGTTTAATTCTTGCTCATATGTGTACATGAACTATAAGTATAGCTTGATGTAATTAATTCATTCTTTTGCTCACATGTGTACATGTACTATAAGTATAGCTTTATGTGATTTTATGATTCTTTTGCCTATATGTGTACATGTCCTATAAGTATAGCTTTATGTAATTAATTCATTCTTTTGCCTATATGTGTACATGTCCTATAAGTATAGCTTCATGTAATTAATTCATTCTTTTGCCTATATGTGTACATGTACTATAAGTATAGCTTTATGTAATTAATTCATTTTTTTGCTCATATGTGTACATGTACTATAAGTATAGCTTTATGTAATTATATCATTCTTTTGCTCATATGTGTACATGTACTATAAGTATAGCTTTATGTAATTAATTCATTCTTTTGCCTATATTTGTACATGAACTATAAGTATAGCCTTATGTTATTAATTCATTATTTTGCTCATATGTGTACATGTACTATAAGTATAGCTTTATGTAATTTATTCATTCTTTTGCCTATATGTGTACATGTACTATAATATAGCTTTATGTAATTAATTCATTCTTTTGCCTATATGTGTACATGTACTATTAGTATAGCTCTATGTAATTAATTCATTCTTTTGCAGGATCGTTTTCTGTGATAAACATGTTTGACATTTTGAGAAATAAAACAAGAGGAATCAATATGAACAGTCACCTGATAACAACCGGAAGTCACGTGTCTGTCTTGTCGTCTGCTGGAATACCATACTGCCATTGGTTCACTGCTACACCTGATCTAAGTTTACCCGTATTTAAGCCTTTCTTGTTTTCTGACAATGTTAACATAGGTTATACAACAAAATCTATTTTCAATAATGACAGACGTCACATTCTGTACAAATATCACGAGAAAGCGTGGGAATTTATATCCAGCGGAACGTGGAGGGAAAGGATTTAGTTCACTTCATGAGAAATTTGGAGGAAAGGTGTGTTTCAGAAATAAATCAATTCTGCCAAAAAAATTTCTCCCGAAAATATGTCAGACAATTAAAAACTTTTTAAAAACATGTGTGAATCTGGGGTCAAATTTTATCTGTGAGTTTACAATTGCAGTAAATATGCAGAGGATACTGTGTTGTCATTGTGTCAAAACTGACAATTTCCCACAAAAACTGCTTTGGTCCTTATCATGAACATTAAAATATGTGCTTTAAAAGTAACTAATTTTACTTTGCAAAAAGCTAGTTTCTGGTTAGTTTGCAACGGTGTTTTAAAAAAATATAATGAAAATTCATGTAGTTTTTAAAGATTAGTACATGTACATTTCTCACATTGATTACAAGGAATCTGGTAGCTTTACATATCTAGAAAATTCAGAAGAATTTGAAATTTCAGTAAATTTTTGGTTTATATATATTTAGTTTTTAACTTTTTAACATTTTTCGGTACTGTGCTACATTCAACAATTTATCTTGAGGTTCTCGCTTAAAAATAATTTAAAATATAAAATTATATATCAAAACTTATCATTGTTTTTAAAATTTTCTCTGTCAAAATACTACATGTATCATTGGCTGTATAAATGGAAGACATCACCAATAATCATGTCTAAGCAAGGTTGTCACACAAAATCTTCCCTTTCAAACAGTCTGAATTGTTCTGTAACAAGTGTATTCTCAAGAATCTAGATCATTAATGAGGTTGATCAGAAAATATCTTGTGTCCTTATATTCACTGCTTTGGAAAAAATAAACAGTTGATACCATGCGTGTATGGGAGACGTATTGAATAGTTCACAATATTGTAAATATTGCTCCAAATGTGCTTCCATAAAAAAAGCCTAGCACAATCAAAGGTAATTGTGACACCTCCGTACCGGACGTATTATAAACAATCACATGGCCTGTATAATTTTTAAAAATAATATTAGAAATTATTACAATGTACTCTCTACTTTCAAAAGTTTGGAATCAAAAGTACTTCAAACGGACGGAATTTTTAGACATGTTATTGAAGGTAATTTCTAAGTTCAGAAACACCGTCGTGAAAAAAATATTTACCCTTATCCCTTTCTAAAAAAATCTTTAGGCAGGAGAGATGATACAATTTTTTTCCTTAGGAAAAGACTTGATATTGTGTCAAAGTTAGAGAAAAGTGGATATTTTTTTGAATTTGCTCTCCTTAACCACGGATAATGAAAAAGCTTCCCCACCGCAAAGTACACAACTGTAGTGATAATAGTAAAAATTGTTTAATCTTTATTCATTTCCGTCTTTTTTTTCAAACATGTTTCTAAATGACAACAGTGTGATTTGATATTACATTTACTCAATAACATGTTGTATTTTGTATCAAAAGAGAAAAGACAATGAGAAAATGTTACGTCATCAATTATGAAGAAATCACACCCAGGTTTGCATATAGGCATAAATTTCAGAATAAGTTACATGTAGTTAATTGCTAAAATAAACTTAAAAGAATATAGCAAGTCAGGGGAATTTTTTGAGGGAAGGCATGGTAAAAATAAGCGTATGCGCTTTGTGATATTAAAACATTAACGAGAACCTGTTGTGTTTCTTTGTTTGTAAGGATTTTATGAAGTTTTAGCATCCAATATAGATATGGTAGTTCAAAGTTTTTTAGTTTTCTGGAAATCTTAAAAATATTCCTAACTGAAAAATGATTTTAAAGAATTTCCTCCTTAGAAAGGAAACTATGAGGCATTATTACTTGTATTATTACTTGTAGAATTAAATAAGAGCTTTCTCATGATATAATAACGTACAAAGACAGTGTTTTTACCCGTTTTGTCAGCAGGGACCAGTACGTACTGATCGTGAAATCTTTCTTATTCTTTTTTTTCACTTCTGAATAATTAAAGACAGAAGTGCGGTAGAGAGATATAGCCTTAAATTACTTATTGCGCGATTTTAACATCTGATTACATTTATTCCATTCCAACAAAGTGTTTCTTGTATGGCCCATTGTCTGGCGTACACTTCTAGAGTATTTATGCCATATATAACATAACAGGACCTTAACAGGTAAAACATTGACTCTTTTGAATTTTATTATGTAAATTGTATCTAAGAGGAACATAGATTTGATTCTAGACAGACCTTGAAATAAAAGATTTCACAAAATCTGACATATCTATTTTCATATTTGTATATTTTATTTGAAAAAGAAGGTAATGATAATCTTGCGACGAAGGTTTCTGATAAACTTGAGTACTTTAACTTTTAAAATCGTAGACTTCAGTTACTTATGGAACAATATACATTCTTCATCTGCTAACAGAGTCTATACCTTGCGGTTGATTTGATACGCAAGAACATGCTGTACCTATGAAGAACTTCTAAAACGAGGTAAGTTATACACATCGCAAGTATGTTAAGATTACAACCAAATGTTCTACTTGCCTATATAATTTCACGTCTATAGTAAGCTATAGACGTGAAATTTAGAGATAATTATTTCTTAAAATCAATATCTAAGATTCATTTGAGGTCTTAAAAATGAATCAAAATATGCAGAGGAATAATATGAACGGAATCGGAGTTTTAAAGCATTTAGAATGAATATCATGTGTGATTGATGTGGGAATAAAGCTTATGAATAAGGTATTTTAATATAATTCTACAATTTCTTCTTAAAATAAAAAGCAGACAGGGTGTTTACTTGCCGATCAGCCTTTCCTCTGTCGTTCGTAACAAAAAAGATGCAAAAGTTCAACACTACGCCGCATACTTTGAAACTTAATTTTTGTTTCTATTTAAAGTTTTTATTCTATAGATTTTTTTTTTGGAAAGTGCTGATGGAATCGTAAGATTTACGGGAATTGATGCATTTTTTTCGATCAAATGAACAAAATGTAAAAATTGTGGAATGGTTTCGTCCGAAAGTGTTGAATAATTATTTCTGTGATAGGACAGTAGGATTGTAGCAGCACTTCTCATGGTACAGAGATATTTTTACATAATTATTACTGTAGAAGTACCTTTTTCCCCGTGGTATTAATTTACGCTAGGTACGCGCCAACATATTTTCCGTGGAAATTTGCCCAAGTGTGCTTAATGTAAATGAAAGGCAAATAGTGACAGTCTAAGAAATCCGCGGAATTTTCTATCCGCGGATAAAACAGAAATTGAGATTCCGCGAAATTATGAGCCCGTGGAACGTCTACAGTATTACAAATTGAAATTAATTATCCCCGGGGTAGTGTTGAACTTTTCACTTTTTCATTAAGGCATATTTTCTGATTATAGACGTCACGTGGTGAAGTCGCGTTGAAGTGATTCCTGTAGTAAAAGTCCAATTTAGGTCTATAGAATGCCTAATGATAGCAACAGTTTTATCCACGATTTTTCCGATTTATCAATGTTACATCTTATAAAAAAGTGTTAATTTGCCGAATTCTGATCGGTGTGCTGCCTTAACAAACCCGTGAAACAAGAAAATGAAACAAGAATATCTGCAGTCTTGTTTAAAGTTATTACTTTGTATGTAATTTGGTTCATAGAATGACCTTGTCAGCATATACAATGTATCACTAAGTCAAATGCTGATAGACGTTTTTCGTACTTATATTTCCGTTATATTTCTATGGTCTTTCTGGTCTGCCTGGGATGCTCATTCATCCATGGCACGTAATCCGAACTTGTGCTCCTATGTTGTATTGTTCTATGGACTTTTGATCTTGAATAATGTTCATTATATCCATTTCTTTTTTAACCACCTAACATGTATCTCTAAGAGGTCTGTATTTGCTCCTCTCCAGGTTTACATTTTAATCAATTCTGTTGAGCTGTAACATTGTTCGTTATCTCCTTATATTACATGATCACTTGAATAGTTATCAATATTCTTGTCCAAACATGTCGTCCCTTTCCAGTGATCAGTCTGTCGTGAATGCTTTCTCCTCTTTGTCACCTGATCCCACCTCTGATGTTTTACAGGTCGATGTTTGCTCTGTATTTATTTTGTATTGTTTTACAGGTCGATGTTTGCTCTGTTTTTATTTTGTATTGTTTTACAGGTCCATGTTTGCTCTGTTTTTATTTTGTATTGTTTTACAGGTCCATGTTTGCTCTGTATTTATTTTGTATTGTTTTACAGGTCCATGTTTGCTCTGTATTTATTTTGTTTTGTTTTACAGGTCGATGTTTGCTCTGTTTTTATTTTGTATTGTTTTACAGGTCGATGTTTGCTCGGTTTTTATTTTGTATTGTTTTACAGGTCGATGTTTGCTCTGTTTTTATTTTGTATTGTTTTACAGGTCGATGTTTGCTCTGTTTTTATTTTGTATTGTTTTACAGGTCGATGTTTGCTCTGTTTTTATTTTGTATTGTTTCATGGACTTTTGAGCTTTCGTACTGTTCGCTATCTCATTATATGACATGATCGCTTTGATAGTTATTTATATCCTCAGCTGGTCAGAACATAACCTCCTTTACCACTGTCCCAAATTAAACAAATTCTAGGGGTACTACCTTTTGTTTATTATATAAAATAAAACTAAATTCAAAATGAAAACATGAACATTAACAGCAGCAACATAAACTGTCTTTTGTTAAATTTTACAACAATATTCACGCCCCTGCGCTCGCAAAAGTCCTTCTAAAATTGAAATCTGACAACCACAATACATTTTCAAGTACAATAAAAATATTGCTTCATTTTGTTACAGTCATAGATATAGACATAAAACCATTAACATTATTCTCGGTTTTCTGAACAAATATAAAACATAAATGGCATTTTTTTTAATTTCATATGTTAAAATAGAAATGTTTTATATTTGTTTTGACATATAAAGTACAAGACAGCAATTGATATCATACGATGTTGATATACACCGAGATCATTACTTTTACTCCCTATAATTTGAACCATTGAACAATGGACTCGTGATTCACAACATGATATAGGTTAAGTACATGTAGATAGTAGATTGATCTTACATTTTATATTTGAAGCCATTATATATGAGGATATGTCAAAGCAAATGCATATCTATAACATGTTAAAAGAAAGTAATTCACAGGAAAATTGAAATTCACAGGAGCATTATTAAAAAATTTTAGTGTATACATATTACACATTTTCTAACTAAATAAATGTACTTCACATTATTCAATTGTACGCATATAACAAGTTTCTCAGACTAAATACATACAACTGTCCTTCAAGTTAATCTATTTATTTTATATTTCACGAGATAAAATTTAACAATATTGTTTCATTAGATTTTCCTAATAGAAACGCAATGATTAAATTCAAAAATCTGGCATTTACTTATAAAAAGTTCAAGAAAGTAAAACAATTATTATGCTTTTGAACAAGTATTGTGGCAAACGTGTTTCAACTTATTAATAAATTGCCAATGTATATCAATAATTGTGATCCCATGTCCATTTAGTTATCATCAATAATGTCTTTATTCTTGTTTCACAAATTAGTATCGGCACCACTGTTCAGGAGTAGTTGTACCGTGCTATCATGTCCATATTGGCGAGCTATATGAAGAGGACTGTCTCCATTATTATCACATAAATTGATGTCAGCACCGTTGTTCAGTAATAGTTGTACAGTGCTACCATGTCCTTTATAACAATCTACAAAAAGAGGACTGGCTCCATCATTCAGACATAAATTGATGTCGGCACCGTTGTTCAGTAACAGTTGTACCGTGCTATCATGTCCATTATGACAAGCTATCGAAGAGGACTGACTCCATCATTATCATATAAACTGATGTCGGCACCGTTGTTCAGTAACAGTTGTAGCGTACTATCATGTCCATTTTGACAAGCATTCCAAAGAGGCCTGGTTCTATCATTCAGACATAAATTGATGTCGGCACCGTTGTTCAGTAACAGTTTTACCGTGCTATCATGTCCATTTTGACAAGCATTCCAAAGAGGACTGACTCCATCATTATCACATAAATTGATGTCGGCACCGTTGTTCAGTAACAGTTGTACCGTGCTATCATGTCCATTTTGACAAGCTATATAAAGAGGACTGGCTCCATTCTTTTTACATAAATTGATGCCGGCACCGTTGTTCAGTAACAGTTGTACCGTGCTATCATATCCATTTTGACAAGCTATATAAAGAGGACTGGCTCCAATTTTTTTTTACATAAATTGATGTTGGCACCGTTGTTTAGTAACAGTTGTACCGTGCTATCACGTCCTTCTTGACAAGCTATATAAAGAGGACTGGTTCTATCATTCAGACATAAATTGATGTCGGCACCGTTGTTCAGTAATAGTTGTACCGTGCTATCACGTCCTTCTTGACAAGCTATATAAAGAGGACTGACTCCATTATTCTTGTTACATGAATTGATGTCGGCACTGTTGTTCAGTAACACTTGTACCGTGCTATCATATCCATTTTCACAAGCAATATAGAGAGAACTGGCTCCATAATTATTACATAAATGGACTGCATCCATTCCTTTTGTATAAATTGATGTCGCTTCCATTTTTCAATAAGCACATAATGGTTTTATTACGTCTCTCTCCAGGTTTCTATTTCGGTCTCTTTGAAATGATCTTCATTTGTTGCATGTCGTCTTTCTCCCTTGTTTGTATCCATTCCCGCCTCTTTTAAATGATCTTCGTGATTTGCAGCAGCCAGTGATAAAGGAGTCCATGTGTCATTAGTTGTGAACTCGTTTACGTCAGCACCAATTCTTACTAATTCCTCTATTATTGAAAAATTATGAAATACAGAAGCAATATGAATTTGTAAAAATTTACCCCATGTTTCCATTAATGATGTTTTTTTATATTCCTCGCTGAGAGAATTTAATAGATCTGTCTTACCATTTGCACATACGGCAGAAAAGATATGGTAATCTTTTAACGTTCTTTGGTCAATTTTTTTTCAAGAAAAATGAGGAAATGTCATTATGACAAAATAAAATGAATCCAATCAAAGGACATATTTCTTCTTTCCAATCAAGAAAACCCAGTCTAGACAGACCAAATCCTGTAAAAGAACTTGAAAATTCCAATCTGTCTATTTCACACTTTATTCTGACAAGAAGCTTTTCGGAAGAGTCTACTTTTTCCGTAAAAGATTTTATCACATTATTTTTCCTTAAACATGGATTAAGTAGAACATCTACTAGGTGTTCTGTTTGCATGTCAATGATAAACCTGTCCACAAGATCATCAATGTACTCTTTAGGAAGGTAAACAGTGAAGGGATCGCGATCTTCCTCTTCTTTATCGTCTTCTATCTTCACCCGTCGTCTCAGAAAACCACTGTGTGCGTACTGTATTGTCTCTTGTGGACAATCGACACCAAACACAAGAGATGTTATTTCCATTATGAAATCGTGAAGGAATTGAAAAGTATGTCCTACACTTTTGACAAGAGATCCTTTCTGTTGTTGGAGTGCATTGCGAATGACTGATATTTTTGTATTTTCCGGTAGCTCACATATTCCTAAAATATTTCTGTATTTCTCTAAAGATTTTTAATTCCTTCCAATAGTTTCGACATTCAAATTATTGTTAAAGACTGCAAGCAAAATTAAGCTGCAATATTTCTTTTTTTCTAATTCTTTCAAACGTTCGATGTCTTTTTTAATGATTTTAAAGGGGTGTTTAAATAGACTTATTCCTTCCTTTTTGAAATTTTTTTGTATGAAAACAATGTACAAAGCAAGGGAAAATAAGCTTCTGTTTTAACAATTTCCCTAATAGATTCTTTAGACAAATCCATATGATTACAGTATTTATCTAAGATCTCCTTTTTTTCTACTTCTGACAGTTTCCATTTCTCACTGTCAATTTCTACTATGTTGGAATCCTTTTTTAGGATTCCTTCTAATCTCTTGTCATAAATGACACATCTTCTACATGATACTAATAATTTAAGGTAGAACCTATGTCGGAGAAGTCTTTGTCACAAGATTTTCAAACTTTTCATAATGATAAATTAGCACCCGCTTATCAATCAATCAAAAGCTCGTGACATGTTTCCTTGTTATTAAATGTAGTGCAGGCAGTTAAACATGGAATGATAATTGCATATTACGACTTCACAATTTCAGTCATTTTCAGGGGTACTTGTCATGCAAAGAAGACAAAAAATCAAAAAATTACTTCTTTAAACATCGTTGTTTTTATTGTTTATTAATTGAACAGTATCAAACAATATTTCCCGAGAATAAATTCTTTTTTATTCAATTGACATAAAAGATAAGTCCACTTTTTAAAAATTATAGGCAAATGAACTCTATTTATTTTCAGTCAATTTTCCACCCTACATTTGTAAATATTTTTCAGAAGTCTTTGTCACAATGTTTTCAATTTTTAATATGATAAAGAACATACCCAAATGATTACAAAAAGTGATTAAAATATATACCTTTCCCCTCTTACAAAAGAGAGATAGGTAATTTACCAATCCTAATATTCTTGACCTTTTTGCACTTACACGAGATTTAATTATTAAATGACTGTTTGGGGTTACTTTCAGATTAAAATATTTATCAAAAATTGTACTTTTAATTTAAAACGATCACATGTAATAGAAAAATTGTAAATTTGTAATCAATTGTAACCAAACTCCAAGAATATGAATAAGTAACAAACAATTATGAAAAGGAATGCACTTCATTTCATGATAAATATCACAAAATGTTCACACGATCACAGGATCTACAACATGTACATATTTGACTTAGACACATTTCATCAACATATTACAAGTATTTAGTTGGCAACTGAAGAATTTTTTAGGATTTTTGCATTCCTTCAAAATAGTTACATGTACATACCATTTACATTATTACAGTAAGTTGTATACATTGTTATTTCATTACACAAGATGATCTTGAATTTGTTGACTTAATTAAGGTCAAGATCTATTAATTGAAAGGTGCCTACAGGTTTCTCTAATTCAAAAAACATATTTCATTAAGCATTATAACAAAAGAAAATTGAATTAAGATTATTTCGGCATAATTTTAAATTGAATTCTGTGAATATATTTTCTACCATTTCTATTGAAGCTGTAAAGTACGGGAAAAAGTGACATTGAATCAATTATGACGTCATAATGGATCTAGCACTGACTATAACACATTCACTAGTTATGATGTCATACGACGTAGGTTCTACGTTAACAGTTTTTAAACAGGTTGCTAATGTTGTCTCAAAAGTTTTCCATGAGTTATTTGATATATCATCTAGAGTCTCCTTTCCAACAGGATCATTCTGTACAAACAGCATTTGATTACCTGGCGAGATTCCAGGGGAACATATTTCTTTTATTTCTTTGACCTCATCGACAGGTTTGATTACCCACCCTTGCTCTTCGTTTAATTTAAGTGCAATGTGATGGATGACTGCCGTTTTCCCGCATCCAGAATTACCGACAACCGTGACCAGATTTTGACTTTTAATCTTATCTTCTACAAATTTACTTGCTGTTGTAGGGACAAACTGGCTGTCCTCCTGCCTCCAACTTTCAAGAATAGCTTCATTAAAACTTGTATCTATAAGTATTAAAAGTATTATAAGCGATTCAGTAGATTGCATTCGTGATATTTTAGAGGAATGCACCTTTTTACAAAAAATTCTCTTTAAACAAGTTTTCAGTTGGTTGGGTTTAAAGAGCAAGAGCCACTTTGGGCCTTATTTGGCCCTGAGAATTTCTGAAAAATTAAAACCGCTCAGTTAAGGTTGCAAATGCAGTATTTATCAATTGGAGTGTAGTTGACCAATTATCTATTAATCGTGACGTAGTTTTACATCTTGTCAATGCATTATAACGTCATAAAATGCGTCATTTTCCTCATACCCCGTACATTCCTTTGAAAATTACCTAAAGTTGATGCATTTTTTCAATATTCGATAAACAGCACAACATCTGATCAAAAATATGCAAAAACATAATAAAAGCTCTGTTTCTGAATATAAAAAAAAAACATGTTTTATTGTTTGGATCGTGGGGTGTGCTCATATTTTGATTCTTTGCTGAAGGTATACAAATTTCAAGAACAATGCAATTTCTCAAAGCCTGCTTTCTAATATGCGGATTCTCAAAACGAATTTTTATTATAACAAATGAAAGCACCAAGTGTCTACTTTATTTCAATATATGAAATGGGAAAGAAGGTGATAGTTAATTAATTGATATAAGTACAGAGCCATTCTATGCATACGATGACTTTTGATCTTTCCTTACAAGAATGTCAGAAACTATATTTATGTAATGCAAAATGTCGACCGCTTGTGGTTTGCACGTCTGCTAGCAACCGGAAATCAAGTGTCTGTCTTGTCGTCTGCTGGATAACCGGACTGTCATTGGTTCAATGCTACACCTGATCCAAGTTTATCCGTATTTAAATCTTTCCTATTTTCTGACAATGTTGACATAGGTGATACAACACAGTCTCTTTCCAATAATGACAGATGTCACATCCTGTACACATATCACGAATAAGCGCGGGAATTTATGTCCAGCGGAACACGGGGGGGGGGGGGGGAGGATTTAGTTCAGTTCATGAGAAGTTTGGAGGAAAGGTGTGTTTCAGAAATGGATCAGTTCTGTCATAAGTTTTCTCCAGAAAATATGTCATACATTAAAGAACTATTTAAAGACATGTGTGAATCTCAGGTGAAGTTTTATCTGTGAGCTTTCAAGTGCTTTATGCTGAGGATATAATAATTAGGAGGTCTTTGTATCAAAGCTGACAATATCCAAAAATTTGTCATGAAAATATCGAAACACCAACTTAAAAACCTACTTTTGCGAAAAACATAGATTTACTGTTCGTTTGCACTGTTGTTTTTCATTGGATTTAAAATACATAAAGTTTCAAAAACAAATAAATACACATGTATTTTTAATGTTTGTAAAAATAATTAGCATTAATATTACTGCATTTAAATAGTGTGTGATTTGAGAACGGCGAAGATTGTAATAAATTTCATCAAATATAACCAACTATTCATTCTGGAATGGTTGCAGAAATCAGTTATCTTTGCATAATTAAGAAATCTAGATTAAGAAACATTGAATTTTTTTCGCTTTACAAAAACTTGAAACAAGAAACAAAGAATATCTGTATTTCAGCAGTCTGTTAAACGACGAAAGAAACTGAAGTTTATAGATCAGATTCTTACCAATATGATCTGGATTGACAGAAGTCATATCCAAGACACGATGTTGATTATAGATCGGGATCGGTTCCTACCAATATATTTGTAATTTACACAGATTAGATAGGGGTGAGTACATAACCAATGCCACGCTGTGAAACAAGATCAAGAACGAACATCCCGTTGATTTAATATAATGGTTTAAACCATTTTATCAGGATTTACTATCGATGCAAAGATAATGTTTTTAAAACAGTCTTAGGTGATATATGATCTGAGAAAAAAATAATTCATGAAATCCATGAAAATTTTAACTTAAAAATGTAAACATCAAATTATTTTAAAACTTTAAAGATTTAATTTTAGAATTTAACAACAAATTAGGATACAGCGTCTTCATATGAGTGAAAAATTCTCCAGAGGATACAATCAATCAATCAATCAAATTAGGATACAACAAGAAAAGTATGAGTAAGAATTGAGAGACGATAAAAATTGAGGAAGTCAAGAGAGGATTTAAATATTTAGTGTATCTGAGAAATTAATATGAATTAAACAGCCCAATCAATAATCAATAAATATGTCAGAACTAAGCAGGTACTGTTTGATCCTTTGTCTGAATAATTCAAACACATCTCTTCAGTCTATTACTTTTTAAATGTTTTATATATTGCATCAGTGGCTCAAGTCCTTTTAAATTTACTAAAACTTGGAGTGAAAATCTCAATATTTGGAAGCAAGTGGAAAAAATATTGGAAGATAAACTGGGACAAATGTAGAATGATAGAATACGGACAATTGGATAGACAAACAGTTAGCTAACGTACGATGGGTGAGGGGCCATATTTTACTTTGTATCCATAGTAGGGAACTAATACTGAAGTGAGAGGGTCTCAATTACATTTGAACTACGATATACTTTCCATTTTCGTAACTGTTTTGTACTTGGTATGGAGGTAAATACAATAAAATGGCTTTGTGATATTTGTCATTCCATTGACTTTGATTCTAACAACCTAAAATAGGAGGATATTGGTAGATATGGCAGGATTCTCTGAATGAGAAGGAATGAATCAATTCATAACTAAATTCATGATTCTTCAGTAAATCGAACAAAGGATGCTCCTTTGATACATAATCACGAAAATTCTTAAAAACATGAAAAAAAAAAAAACTTCAGCAATTTTACTTTTAAAAGAAGTTGCACCTTTCTTCACAATGGTTGCAATGAGTCTGGCTGCATAAGAAATCTATAAATTTTCAATGAATCATTAAGTATCAACAATTCACTTTTTCTTACTGTGCTACATTCAACAATTTATTAAATGGGTCATGCATGAAAATAATATATGAAAATAATATATGAAAATAAAATTGTGCATGAATACATTTTTAATTTGTGGTTGAATATGTCGTCTTTGTCGTTTTATGGCAGACAGGGACAATAATTTGGTCTATGTAGGGTTGTCACTAGGCGTCCCTTTAGAACAGTTCACAATGATCTTTTATCCTTAAGACTCTAGATTATTAATAAGATAGAATAGAAATATGTATGTCATATCTCTTGCGTACTCCCACTCACTTCATAGACTCAATATTATTTATATATGTCAACAGGCAACTCTGTTGTCATTGTTAGAATTAGAATTAATTGTTTACAAATATCGCATATATCGCATTTAAGTTATAAAATTATAATTATAAACAAATGCGATAGCTCTCTCATGACACTTTTCATCTAAAGGGAAACGACACAGTTGTAACACCGCACGTATGAGAATTGTCTCCCAGTGCCGGACATGCTCTAGACAATCAGATTGACTGTATCATTCTTAAGGATAATATTAGAAATTAATAACATGCACTCAACTTCCAATATTTTGGAGTTAAAAGTATTTGAAAGGGATTTTTTTTTCCTAAACATAAGTGATATCATTTCTGGGAGTTGAACTATGTTCAATCTCCATGTTCATCACGCATTTAACATGCGCAATATAATTTGCGTTAATTATATAGAGCCGAAAGCGAGGCTACTGTGTCGACCGATTTACTCCGATGATATTCCACAGAAAACATGCATAAACATCTACCACAAATAGTTCATGTCATTTTCTCCTGAATTGATCTAATTTTTATAATTTGAAATGTAAGTAAATGTAATGATAAAGTAATCTTATTTCGAATATTAGATCTCGTTCAGAGTAAAACTAAATAATAAAGAACCTCAAAAGTTTTTCTTAATGGAACTCATTTTTAGTGTAGCATCATACACTAAAAGAGATACGAATGACAACTCTACATACTGACGGCAAGCGTTAAATCTAGTCTTTCCGACGCCCGACTGTCCCGGATGTTTAGCAATTTCTTTTTTACCGGTGCACAGAATTTATTCAAACTTCAATTTCAATTCATTAATGCATAAAAACTTAAGGACAACATGCGTATTTATTACTAAATCAGCAATATCACCTGCCAAAGGCGGTAAATCTAGTACTCTGTTATAAATGTTAAAACCAAAAACGCCATCGATGTTTTCGTAAAATCGCAATTAAAACAACAAAATGAAGTATATTTTTAAAAAAAGGAAAACCTCATTTACATACCAGATAGTTTGTACGCACACAAACTCTCACATATACCACTGTTTTTATGTTTTGTCAATAAATATTTGTTCTTAACTTGGTATTGTTTTTTTCTTCACAATATTAAAAAAAGTTTTAAGTTCTGAAGTACTCCATGTATAATGTTCGTGTAATTGAAATACATTTATATTCACAGAGAAACAAACCGTTAGCTCTTAAAAGTATGCTGTGTTAAAATCCACATTTTATCAACATTGATTATATTCCTGCGAAGCTGAAATTTCCCTTACACCTGGGTAAAGGAGCCAAGGAAAAATATATTACAAATTTGAGAACCTTAAGAGTAAGAAATAGATGGGCCGAAATCCCGATTAATAAATACCCTCCCGCTTTTCAAGCAGGAGGTAGGGAAAAAAGGACAAAGGTAGGCAGGCAAGCATTATTGCCAATGCATTTCTTTGCTATTCAATGCCTCTGAATGTCTTTCTCAAGATTATTAAATGCAACTCAAAAAATCTCAAATATCTGAAACAGTTGTCTGTATTTGAAATAATAATATTCTTCACTCGCATAACCTCCCGATCAAAGATTCATTTTACACCATGTTCAACTCCCATGAGTTCTTAAACGTACTTTGATATGAATTATTTGCGACAGATTCTTATTAGACATGTTTATGAAAGTATTTCCTAAATTTATCAGCACAGTTATGAAAAAGGAATAATTCTAAACACTTATCCTTTGTAAAAAAAAAATATGCACAGAGGACACAAATTAATTTCTCAGAGAAGACTTTAAAAAATTCATACACCATATAAGTGTAAATTTTAGCGAGACACAAATTTCGCGATTTGTCCTTAAAATTTTTGAGCAAAATGTAATTTTAGCGATTTTGGAAAGCTCAGCGGAGAAGATATTACAAATAAAGCTCAATTAATTTTTAACGATATTTATATAATAGTGTTGCATTATGCATGTACTATGCCTAAATAGTAGGCAGGGTTTGACACATGGTGCACGAGCCGGAGGCAAGTGCACTATGTGTCAAACCCTGCCTACTATTTAGGCATAGTACATGCATAATGCAACACTATTGTTATTATTATGCTGACTGTTGTAATTATTTATGCGGCAATCTATTTGACTTTTTCCTGAAAATATCGGTGCTTACACAGCGCACTTGCAAGAACTCATTCAAAATATTCATGCTAAAATTGTTTGCATGCTTAGTTATTTTGGTTACTAATATTTTCTCTAAATAAGTCGGAATTTATAGTCTCGTTTCAAGTTATCATTTCTATTGTTCTTTGGTCATAGAATGACCTTTTCAACAGATAAAACCCATCACTAAGTCAAATGCTGATTGACGTTTTTCATACTAATTGTGAAACCAGTATTTACACACTAAAAATGTCAGCAATATTTTCTGGTATTTTTCTATCATGACATGGAGCACACGGCGGGCGTTTTCGGCATGGTATGCTCATTCATACATGGCACATGATCCAATTTTAGAGCCCCTTTTACAAAAGAACTTACGATTAACACCAAGCCTTAATTCAGCATATTACTATCTAATAAACATTCAAAATGATATTCAAAATGATTTTAATCTCTAAATAAAATAGTATTAATATTATTTCACGAGTAATTTAAAACAGAATCATTTCATTTTGAAAATTTAACAATCAACTTATTTTTTTGCCTTATTCGTAAGTTCTTTTGTAAAACAGGTCTCAGATCTCTTAAAGGTCCGTGTTTGCTCTTCTTCTGATTTGTATTTTAATCAACCGGTAAGCTTTAGTACTGTTCGTTATTCAGGGAATGAAACTTATTTCAACTTATATTATACGATATAACATAACTTAGGACAGATTTATCTGCCTCAAGTTTTGTTATATAGTATAATATCAATTGAAATAAGCTTCATTCCTTATAATTTAATTTCAGTGCAGACAATGAGATAAGTTTCTCCCCAGAATAAGGCTTCACAATGATTAAATTTTAAAAGTAACGTCAAGCGGGGTAATACGCTTTTTGACGTAATTACTCATTGTGACGTACGCAAGTTATATTATCCAAAATCGATAAAATCTTTTATCCAATCAAATGGCTTGTCACAAGTAGAACTAAATTATTTCCTTATTTTTGTATTTCACTTGAATAATTATCAATATTCTTGTCCAAGCATGTCGTCCCTTTCCAGTGATCAGTCGGTCAGGGTTGCTTACTCCTCCATGATACCTGATTCCACCTCTGATGTTTTACAGGTCGATGTTTGCTCTGTTTTTATTTTGAATGGACTTTTGAGCTTTCGTACTGTTCGTTATCCCCTTATATTACATGATCGCTTTGACAGTCGTTTATATCCTCAGCTGGTAAGAACATAACATCCTTTTTCACTGTCTCAAAATAAACAAATTCTAGGGGAACTTGCTTTTGTTTATTATACAATAAAATAAAATTAAATTCAAAATGAAAACATGAACATTTACGACAGCAACATAAACTGTCTTTTGTTAAATTTTACAATATTCACACCCCTGTTCTCTTGAAAGTCCTTCCTAAAAATGAAATCTGACAACCACAATACATTTTCAAATACAATAAAAAATATTCCTTCATTTTGTTACAGTCATAGATGTAGGCTTAAAACCATAAACGTCATTGTCGTTTTTTTTTTACTTATATGAAACATTAATGGCATTTTTTGAATTCAATATGTTAAAATAAAATGATTGTTTTGAAATATAAAGTACAAGACAGCAACTGATATTATACGATGTTGATATTAACCGAGATCATAACTTGTACTCCCTATAATTGAAGCCATTGAACAATGGACTCGTGATTCACATCATGATATAGGTTTCGTACATGGAGATAGTAGATTGATCTTACATTTTATATTTAAGGGGGCCGATTATAGTTTTATTGTGTGAAAACTACAATAGCGAAACTCTTCATTTTCATACCATATATAACTTACATTAACGTTAGTGTACACGCAAAGTTTGTGGGAAATCTACCGTCCAGGCATTTTTGAGGGACCGTCTCAAAATACAGGTACATTTACTATAGCATTATATAGAAAATGCCAATTTTAATAACTTTAAAGCAAATTATACAAATACTACAATAGACATTTTGTTTAAACTATAATATTTGATAGGTAATACTATATTATACAATATATTTAAGAGACACTAAATTCTACCGCCTTGTTACCAGCGGGGACATCTTAAAATGCAAAAAAAATAGCGATTTTTATAGCGTCTTACAAGATATGACGTACACAATGGATTCACATGAAAATATAATAAAAATATTGGAGATATTTTCAAATTTCTCTGTTTTGAATTTCAAGAGTGTATGTTTATTACTTTCTCTTTCATAATTTTTTATTAACCCTTTCTTTAAGAGCTACAGATTATCATAACGTCAAAAACACTGCAATGACGTCAACCTACCTACTAATTGCAAATTTGGTTAAAAAAAATCAGTTATATCAAATTTTAATTACATTTTTATACCTATAATTTCTTAATTTTGTTTAATTTTAATAATTAAGCGAAAAAAAGTTGCATTAAAACAGTAAATACGCTTCATTTTACTATGATGCACGAAATATTGCGCAATGGAAACTATAGTCGGCCCCCTTATTAAAAGAAAGTAATTTACAGGAAAATTGAAATTCACAGGAGCATTATTAAAATTTTTTAGTGTATACATATAAATAACTAACTAAATAAATATACTTCACATTATTCAATTGTAGCATATAACAAGTTTTTCAGACTAAATACACATAAATGTATTTCAAATTAATCTATATATTTTATATATTACAGGATAAAATTTAACAATATTGTTTCATTAGATTTTCCTATTAGAAACGCAATGATTAAACTCAAAAATCTGGCATTTGCTTAATTAAAGTACAAGAAAGTAAAACAATAATGATATTTTTGGATGAGTATTGTGGCAAACTAGTTTCAACTTATTAATAAATTGCCAATGTATATCAATAATTGTGATCTCATGTCCATTTAGTTATCATCAATAATGTCTTTATTCTTGTTACACAAATTAATATCGGCATCATTGTTCAGTAGCACTTGTACCGTGCTATCATGTCCATTTTGAATAGCTATATAAAGAGGACTAGCTCCATTCTTCTCACATAAATTGATGCCGGCATCATTGTTCAGTAGTAGTTGTACCGTGCTATCATTTTAATTTAAATTTAAACAATATTTTATTCACAGATGTTGTCGTGAATAGGATTGGGCAGCAGGCGCAGCCTATTTTAGCCCTCTCCCTACATTTAGGTCAAGGTACAAAACAAAAAGTGATATTAAAAGAATGTACAAAAGAAGAAAAAAAAAACACAAACAAAATTGAACAAAGTAACAGAGAAAAAAGAAAACAGAAAAAGTCATATGTAGAAAATTAAACAAACAAGAAATAGAATAAAAAGGAAAATTACAGGGGGAGACAAAATACAAAGTAGTACCGGTTTGGGAGAACTTCTAACAAGTGCTATCATGTCCATTTTGACGAGCTATATAAAGAGGACTTGCTCCATTCTTGTTACATAAATTGATGTCAGCACCGTTGTTCAGTAACAGTTGAACCGTGCTATCATGTCCATTTTGACAAGCTATATAAAAAGGACTGGCTCCATTCTTTTTACATAAATTGATGTCGGCACCGTTGTTCAGTAACAGTTGTACCGTACTATCATGTCCATCATAACAAGCTATATAAAGAGGACTGGATCCATCATTATCACATAAATTGATGTCGGCACCGTTGTTTAGTAACAGTTGTACCGTGCTTTCATGTCTATTTTGACAAGCTATATAAAGAGGACTGGATCCATCATTATCACATAAATTGATGTCGGCACCGTTGTTCAGTAACAGTTGTACCGT
>PRKT01000368.1:0-13541 GCA_003671525.1 Saccostrea glomerata | reverse complement strand
ACAAGCTATATAAAGAGGACTGGATCCATCATTATCACATAAATTGATGTCGGCACCGTTGTTCAGTAACAGTTGCAACGTACTATCATGTCCATCATAACAAGCTATATAAAGAGGACTTGCTCCATTCTTGTTGCATAAATTGATGTCAGCACCGTTGTTCAGTAACAGTTGAACCGTGCTATCATGTCCATTTTGACAAGCTATATAAAAAGGACTGGCTCCATTCTTTTTACATAAATTGATGTCGGCACCGTTGTTCAGTAACAGTTGTACCGTACTATCATGTCCATCATAACAAGCTATATAAAGAGGACTGGATCCATCATTATCACATAAATTGATGTCGGCACCGTTGTTTAGTAACAGTTGTACCGTGCTTTCATGTCTATTTTGACAAGCTATATAAAGAGGACTGGATCCATCATTATCACATAAATTGATGTCGGCACCGTTGTTCAGTAACAGTTGTACCGTACTATCATGTCCATCATAACAAGCTATATAAAGAGGACTGGCTCCAATCTTTTTACATAAATTGATGTCGGCACCGTTGTTCAGTAACAGTTGTACCGTGCTTTCATCTCCATTTTCACAAGCTATATAAAGAGGACTGGCTCCATTCTTTTTACATAAATTGATGTCGGCACCGTTGTTCAGCAACAGTTGTACTGTGCTATCATGTAAATTATAACAAGCTATATAAAGAGGACTGGATCCATCATTATCACATAAATTGATGTCGGCACCGTTGTTTAGTAACAGTTGTACCGTGCTTTCATGGCCATCATAACAAGCTATATAAAGAGGACTGACTCCATTCTTTTTACATAAATTGATGTTAGCACCGTTGTTCAGTAACAGTTTTACCGTGCTATCATGTCCATTTTGACAAGCTATATAAAGAGGACTGGATCCATTCTTTTTACATAAATTGATGTCGGCACCGTTGTTTAGTAACAGTTGTACCGTGCTTTCATGTCCATTTTGACAAGCTATATAAAGAGGACTGGCTCAACTCTTGTTACACATATAGATGTCGGCACCGTTGTTTAGGAACAGTTGAACTGTGCTACTAAGTCCATTTTGACAAACTACATAAAGAGGACTGTCTCCATCATTATCACATAAATTGATGTCAGCACCATTGTTCAGTAACAACTGAACTGTGCTATCATGTCCATTTTGACAAACTATATAAAGAGGACTGGTCCCATTCTTGTTACACAAATTGATGTCAGCACCGTTGTTTAGTAACAGTTGTACCGTGCTATCATGTCCATTTTGACAAGCTATGAAAACAGGACTGAATCCATCTTTATGACATAAATTTGCATCAGCACTATTGTTTAATAACAGTTGCACCGTGCTATCAAGCCCCTTATAACAAGATATATATAAAGGACTTATTCCGTCCTCTATACACATATTGATGTCAGCACCGTTGTTCAATAAGGAAAAAATGGTTTTATTACGTTTTTCTCCCTCGTTTATATCCATTCCGGCCTCTTTGAAATGTTGATCGTCATTTGCAGCAGCTAATGATAATGGAGTCCATGTGTTCTTAGTTGTGAATTTGTTCACGTCAGCGCCAAGTCTTACTAATTCCTCAACAATTGTCGAGTTATGAAATTCAGAAGCAACATGAATTGGTAGAGAGTCATCCCATATGTCCATCATTGCTGATTTTTTATATTCTTCGCTGAGAGAATTTAGTAGGTTTAAATCACCATTAGCACACATAGCAGAGAATATTGGATGTTCTTTCATCTTTGTTTCATGGATACTTTTTATGAAAAATGAACAAATATCATCATGAAAAAATACGATAAATCCGACTAAGGGACAAATTTCATCTTGGAAATAAAGAAAATCAAGTCTTGTGAAAAACGCACTCTCAAACGACTTTTGAAAATCCGATCTCTGTTTTTTAAACTTAATTTTTACAAGAAGCTTTTCGACCGAATCCAATTTTTTTTAAAAGAGTTGATCACACATTCTTTCCTTAAACATGGATTCAGTAGAACATCTATAAGGTGCTCCGTTTGCATGTCAATGATAAACCTGTCCACAAGATCATCAATGTATTCTTCAGGAAGGTAAACAGTGAAGGGATCACGATCTTCCTCTTCTGTTTCGTCTTCTATCCTCACCCGACGTCTCAGAAAACCACTCTCTGCATATTGTATTGTCTCTTGTGGACAATCAACACCAAACACGAGAGTCGTAATCTCCATTTTAAAGTCGTGAAGAAATTGGAAAGTATTTCCAACACATTTGATTAGAGACCCTTTCAGTTGTTGGAGTGCATTGCGAATGACTGATATATTTGTATTTTCCTGTAGTTCACATATTCCTAAAATGTCTCTGTATTTCTTTAAAGAATTTCCACTCCTTCTAATAGTTTCAAAATTCAAGTTGTTGTTAAAGACTGCAATCAGAATTAAGCCACAATATTTCTTTTTATCTAATTCTTTCAAATGTTCGATGTCTTTTTTAATGATTTCAAATGGGTGTTCAAATAAACTTACTCCTTTCATTTTGTACTTTGGCTCGTTTGAAAATAATTTACAAAGCAAGGGAAAATAAGCTTCTGTTTTAACAATTTCCTTAATAGTTTCTTTAGACAAATGGATATGATGACAGTATTTATCTAATATCTCCTCTTTTTCTTCCGCTGACAGTTTCCATTTTTCGCTGTCAATTTCTACTTTGTTGTGTTCCTTTTTTAGGATTCCTTCTAATCTCTTATCATTTATAACACATCTTCTACATGACACCAATAATTTAACCTTCTTCAAACAAATCTCTAGTGTTTTCTCGTAAGTTTTCCATGAATTATATGAAATGTCATCTAGTGACTCCTTACCAATGGGGTCATTTAGAAGAAATAGTATTGTATTATCTGACGAGATTTCAAGAGAATATAGATGTTTTATTTCTTTCACTTCATCGACAGGTTTGATATTCCATCCTTTCTCTTCCTTTAACTTGAGTGCAATGTGTTGAATTATTGCCGTTTTTCCACATCCGGAGTTCCCAACAACCGTGACCAGGTTTTGAGTTTTAATTTTTTCCTCTACATATCTACTTGCTGCTGTTGGTACAAACTTGATGTCTTCCTTCCTCCAACTTTCTAGAATATCTTCATCTAGACTTGTACCTATAAATATTTGGAAAAAATCAAAGCAAGCATACTTTGAAAATGTTATACTTGTGTGCATAAAGTAGAGTTACCATTCCGCTTGTTATATTTGAATTACGTCCAATTACAAAAAAATATATGCTGAATTATTTTCATTAAACATAAAAAAATAGTAAAGGCTTTACACATAAGCCTATATAAGGAAATACATTATCGTATTTAGTATGAAATACCTATTCAAATTATACTGAATTCAAATATGTACATAAAATATGAGTGTTTTAGAAACACCTCTAATATAAATAATAATAATAAAAGAAAAGATAACATGTCCCGAAAAAAATATGAATGTTTTTCTTTTTTTTCTCTCTCTCTATGCTGAAATATGTATGTTTTATTTATTTATTTATCTATTGGTAACATGCATGTACTGTCCATTTTTTTTATTGTCTCCTTATTGTGATTTGTATTTATTGTGTATATACATTGTATATGTGTTAAAAAGAGGGCCCCGAGGAAGACTAGTGCTTGCACTAATCGGGTTACCTTCTATAAATAAAGAATTATTATTATTATTATTATTAATTCAAATATGTACATAAAATATAAGTGTTTTAGAAAATAAATATAAATCATGATAAAAAGGAAAAGATGACATGCCCCGATAAAAATATGGATGTAATTTTAGTGCGAATTAGTAGAATTTAAAGCTGGATTTGCCTGCGATTCCGTCTTTTATGCTATGCAGTGATTATGTTATCTACACGTAATATTGTTTATGTATTTATAGTTGCATCAACCATGCATGTTAATCGATCGGGATCAAGCTCATATTTAGATCGGGTTAGGCTTGATCGGGATCTAGTGCTCAATTGATTCAATTTTGCGGAAACACGAGGCTGTAGTCGATCTAGAGAGAAGATTTAATTCACTTTAAGCTATATTCGCTACTCCTGTGACATCACCAAAGATGCGTAATCAGTTGTTGGAACAGTTTACATATGCCTGTCTAACGTGTTAAGTTCGTTTGTATTAAGACTTTACAAAAATTAAACTAATATCTTATCTTTATGTTATCACTGATTTTTTTTGCCTAACATTCAGGCAACTAAACGACCATTTTGCACTATAGATTGCACAGCTTGCGCTATAGTTCAGTACGGGAATTATAGGGCAACATCTTTGCAAAGACACAGTACATCAGGAGAAATAAGAGCTATTAATTTGCAAGGAATCATTAGGAATCATATTTAGATGCAGAAATATTCAAAAGTACGTTTAGTGACATAAATGTTAACTTTTTATATTCATTCCACAGTATATCGTAAGAAGTAAATTATATATGACATAATTCAAAATATTCACCTTTCTTGTCGGATTTTGATTTCAGCTCTAGCACATGCTGTTCCACAGATGATAATTTTTCAACCACACGCTCTCCCACAGAAGACACTTTTCCTACAACATTTTCTTCTGCAGAAGTCACTTTTCCCAGCATATGTTCTTCAACAGATGACACTTTTTCTACCACGTGTTCTTCTGCAGAAGACAACTTTTCCAGCATTTTTTCTTCAACAGAAGACACTTTTTTCAGCACATGTTCTTCAACAGAAGACACTTTTTTCAGCATATGATCTTCAACAGAAGACACCTTTTCCAGCATATGTTCTTCAACAGAAGACACCTTTTCCAGCATATGTTCTTCAACAGAAGACACTTTTTTCAGCATATGTTCTTCAACAAAAGACACCTTTTCCAGCATATGTTCTTCAACGAAAGACACTTTTTCTACTACATGTTCCTTAACGCAAGATACTTTTTCTATCACATGTTTTTCTGCAGAAGAAACCATTTCTATAAGACATTGGTTATTCTTATATTGTTCTTCAAGTCTTTTTAGGGCATATTTTTCGTTTTCCTCTTCTAAAGCCTGACTTTGAATATTAATCAGTCCAGACAAATAGTCTTTGTTGGTATACGCTTGCAGTCTTTGGCATACATCAGTTATGACTGACCACGTGTCATCAAACTCTCTCTGTGAGGTAGAAGCAGAGCTTATGTGTCCAAACATTGTGTTTCTTATCATCCTTATCCTCTCAATGTCATCGCCGATCGTTGTTTCTCCTACTGACGGCATCGTGTTTCCACCCCAACCTTTTGTTGGACGAGGAATGGTTGTACATATGTTTCTTATCAGTGTATATAACAATGTAATATCAAATTCTTTATAACCATCAGTTTTGGCGCCTATAAGACAAAGTTCTTGCTCGGAGCGTATTTTCTTATAAATTGATGATGCTTTCACTTTGTTGTAGACAAGACCAGGAGGTACCTCCATTTCTAAAACATCTCTACAGGCCTGAGTCAGTTCTTCGTTTATTGCCATTCCGAGTTTAGCAAATCTAGAACGGCCGCTAGAATTTGGACCAGAAGCCATATTGTTGGGGTTTTTTGCAGTTTAATTCAAACTCTGAAAGGAAAGAAGAAATATTTATCAATTACCCAATAATGAAACAAAGACTTTTTTTTCAAATGATTTTTATTGTTCTTCTAAGAAGGACATGTTTTGTAATACAGTCGGAACGCAACTGGATCTTTTTGGGCTAGAAATATATAAAGTGAACATTGGGAGATAAATTGCTACTTGGTAATGAAACCATGGAAGCAACATACCTTGGGTTTGAAGTTAACTTTCTTTGCAGCTTTAGGAATTTACCTCCTCTTTAATCAGATTAGGATAAATTTAGGATGTGGAGCCTAATATGTACAGAAAATATTTACTATGACGTCACACATAATATAAGGTCTCCAAAATATCAAAAAATGAAATTATTTGCTATTTGAAACAACTGGATAGCTGTATACTGCATACAAACTTACTATTACATGCAGTTTTGTCGTTTGTTAAATCACACTCAACAGTATATAAACGATGCATCGATCGCAATGCACTTTTCAATGTGACGTCATCCCGCAAAAATGACGCAGTTTGTACACAGTGGGAGGCTGATCAAGTCACATTTTGTACAATATAAGTTGTCTTTTGTGCTCAAATAAAATATTATAAACTGTCCGTACATTCTCCAGACAAGTGATACTGTCGTGTGTTTGTATGCAGATTCATTGAAAAAAGGTTATGGAAGGGCCCTAACAAATCACTTTACTGCAAGGGCATACCCTCAATGTATATTGTCAAGTTTTTACACATAACCACAGGAAGCATTAAGATATTTGAAAAGTGCTGCGAACCTCATGAAATCTTGCAAATAAATTAATTATAGCTATATTTAATGTGGGTGACCAGCAAAATATTCAACCTGCCGTCCAACAAATTAAATTTTAGCAATTAAAAAGAGGATTCTATAAAGGTTTGCAGCACTTTCATAAACTAGATATAGTGTTGGAAAGAATTATAAATTAAACTAAGATTTTTATCTTGGCTTTGCCCTTGCTATATTGGAATTTACAGATGACCTCTAAACTGCAAGTATAATTGCTAAAATCATGTGTCGTCGACAAGTCTAAATAAAAAAAAATCTAAATTTCCCCAACACGTAGATTTAAGCCACATTACATTTTTTAGATATTATTGAAGTCCTAAAAAGAATGGCCAATCCTAATAAAGTATGTATTTTTTTATCTTAAATAATCGCCGTTATTTCCATTTGTAACCTTATCTGTGCTGCGTATAATGTTTAACATAGGAGTCTGACAAAGGTTTATCATTTTAATCTTCATCTGATGAATAGTTTAATATATTTATTGTACTGACGAAGAACATATTACTGTGACCCTAATATTTAATTGTAGCGGAACCGGCTGTAGGGAGTTAATTATTTTAACTTAATTTGTCGAAGAAAAAAAAACATGTGACTGGGCTTCCATGAATAACTTTCCATAAAAAACCCTTATGTTATTGTAAAGATCAGTTTTCTATACATACAAAGTTGTAGATGTTTTTCAATCTCAAATCATATCCTTGAAAATTAGACGAAATACTTATTTGTTGCTTTGTAACAAGTTTGTTATATTAAAGTTCATATATGTATCTACTGACAACAAGTTAAGTTTAATTTTTAGCAGGAAGAATAAACACTTTGTAAGAAAGATTTTATTGACTGCCCTTTTCCATTCTTATGTAAGATGTTATATTATTTTGATACGTGTTTGATGTTCTACATATTGGGTATGGGTATTTTGTGCACATTTAAAAGCACCAAAAAAAAAAGATTGAAAGAATAATAATTCACTCAGTACTTATACCTCTTTGAGTATAAATATCTTCTAAGTAATACAAGAATATTACATTTCAAGTCTATTTATCAATGTCAATGTTAAAATGGTGTTTTGGAGGGACGGTGTAATGAGTTTCTCTTGCTACATTGAAAACTTTGAGCACAATTTGTTTCCAGAAGAATATTCACAAAAAATCATTAAAAATATTATTCTTTGATCCTTATTCACGAGAGAGTATAAAACAATTTACCTGCCTACAGTATTAGAAACATATTTATTTCTTATGTACCTACTATTCACTTGCAATAACATGTAAATGTTACCTGCATGAAATTCATGATCAATTTCAAAAAATTGGGTAGATGATATGAATATTTTGAGTGGTAATATATACATTAACATTTTCCGTAGAATTAAATTTTATCCAAGCATTATACCATTAGTCACATTGAACAATTAAGGTAGTACAAAACACCCCTGAATTCTATTTTTACTAATTTCCTAAAAATACTGGAGAAAAAAGAAGAATATTACTATAATGGCAACAATTAATGACCTCTGTACGAAAAATAGCTCGTTTTGACATGAGTGCGTCATATTTTGTGAAAAAATCAGAGAATCCTGTATATTGGTCACTTTGAAGCTTACATTTTGGAATGTGTTTACGTTATCTAAGTGCAATAAACAAGCATGTTACAGTCTGATATAAAATGCAGTGTAACTTTTGTTCAATAAATAGTAGAGGGCTGATATTTGGAGACACATATAAGGAGTCTGTGTTCTTTGTGTAACATAAAGGTCAAGGTCATGTCAAGAGGTCAAAGGTCAAATATTGTGACCTCATCCACTGAATCATTTAGTTTTTTGCCTTTTAAATGTTTTTAATCGCCATTATATCAGAAAGTACTGGTTCAATTTTCTTAATTTTTACACATTTTATTTTGGGACCAATTTTAATCATTTTGTTAATTTTGCGCAAAAATTAAACCATACATTTTTTCTTTAGAAAACTTTAAGTAAAGAATATTGATACGTAAATTTTCAATTCCGACACTATGTATGTTCTATTTTTACTTAATATTTTTCTCAAATGGTCCAGTGTCAATATGACGTACTAAGTTAACGTAACAAGAAGGTTATATTTATCAAAATTATAACACAAACTCGCAATAGATCAATTGACAATTCTAAAATATGGCTCATTCTCAAGTCGAGTGTCTGATTTCATAATCTTCTTAAAGGGGTCTGATATTATACTGGCCATATTTCAGACAATGTCGGCAAAATATGTGTTGTTGAATTTCTTTCATATTATCTATTTAGAGAAATTTTGTATCCTAGAACAAAATATCAAAGTTTCAAAAAAATTAAATATGAGAAAAAATTTGGCCTGACTATTGTGTCCTACCTAAAACAAATGCATGCACATGTTTAATTGTAAATACTTGGAAATTCAAGTTGCATTGGGAGTCTTTAAGCCAAACCTTTTTTGTGCATTAAATTCAACGCTACCTCGACGCATATATTAAAACGATAAAATTGTAATAAGCATCTTTAAATTGTAATGTATTTACATTCTGCGTTAATGTATTGTCAACGTAAAATGCAATAGTCTCATTTTATTACGGTTTTTGTGATTATCATATTTTGATTTGAAACATAGCATCCTTTTATGCAGGTATCTTTGCGATGGCTCTTAAATTGTACCGTTCATGTACATATTATTATTTTTTTTTCAAACTGTTTCCACTGTTAGAATACCACATGAAATACGATGCACATGAATTTATTTTACCATACATGTATCACAAATCGACTGTCATCTCTCTGACAAAAATCTGGAGAATTAAAACCTATTGTAGTTTGAGCTCCGTCTTCACTACAATTTACACAATCTCAAAATGATACATTTTCAATTGCAGAACTAACCCAGGTGATGGAAATTTTATTGGTGAAATAAATGAAATATGTAGACATAACGAACAGTAATCGGCTCAAATCTATTAAGCAACAGGAGATGAACGTTTACATCTATTGCAAACAATACTGCTTTAATTTAATCTATAATGTTTTCCCATATATATTAAGGCTGTTTATTTACCCCCATCCCCCCCCCCAAAAAAAAAGGGAAAAAAATGAAAAGGAAAACTAAACTAAGTTAAAAGATAGCAGACAATGTATTATGAAAATGATTTTAAATTAAATGTTTCTTGGGCTAAATAATTCCTTAGAATTTTGAATTGTTCACAAATTAAGCAATGCACTTAAGTATCTTAATTTGATTAAAGGGTCATTTTAACTACTAATTGAATACAGTGTTCAGTGTAAACAATACACTTAAATACAGAAGGAAATACTAGTATAACTAAGCTCTACTTCGTAACATCATAAACCCATATCATAAAATTTGGTCACAACTGAACACTGAAAATAATAGGATAGTTCCGTTGGAAAGGACAAGATAGGGTAACAGCCGAATTTTTGATATAAAAATCAGAGCGCTTATAAAACTGTGATAGTTTGTAGTAAAGAAGTTAAAATGATGCTTACTTTAAGACGAGCACTAATTTTGATTCAAAGGCTACATGGAAGCCACTAGAGGGTTCAGAAATAGGACATTTTCCCGAATTTCCTCAATTCTGGTGGATTTTCATCATATTTTGGGTACATTTCTTTTCGGAAAACATAGAGCACAGGCTTGCCTATCTGAGATTTTAACACATATAGTGCATCTGATATCAGTGTATAAAATATATAAATTTGGTAGATAGGCAAGCGTGTGCTCTATGTTTTTCGAAAGAAAATGTGCTGTAAAATTAGTGAAAATTTGCATAAAAATGAGAAATTTCGAAAATTGACCTATTTTCTGACCTCACTGCGACCTCTGTATATTCTTAATCTTAAAACAAGGACTCATTTTGTGGCAGGGGTGAAAACAGGTTTTAATGGATAAACTGTTGGATCATTCTGAAAGACACCCAAAATCGGGGGCCAAATACTGGTCTTACCCTATATTGTCCTTTAATTTTTAATTTCAGTCATTTCCGTCAAGGAAGAAAGATGCTTAAATGGTTTGGTTTTTTCCACTAACAAGCAAGGTCATAATTTTTCTCAACAATAGCTGTTTTCATTGATATGTTGATGTGAGTCCATCACATGTGTTTCATATTTGATACATGTTTTACTGATAAAAGACGATCAGAGTCAAACGAAATTTTTCATGATAGTCAACTTTCTTTACTTATTTTTAATTTATAGTAATATCCCGCCAACACCTTCATGTAGATTTTAAATCTCCCAGCTTATTCTTCATAATAAAGAGCATGTTCCGTCAACGATTTTTAAAGATAAAATACAAAAAGCATTGATTTCAAGCTCCATTAAAACTATACAAATCAGGAGGGTATGATAAGGTGACATGGAGGAGTGAACATCCCCTGCCGACACCGCACACCAAAACAGGCTGCTGACATATAATTTAATGTTAAAGGGACTTTAACCACCAATTTAAAGTCAGCACTTCGTAAATTGTATTGTCGATATATTGTCCTTCTTAGGAAACATAAAATATCATTGGGTCATATTTTGGTCGTATATTTTTTTTTTTTAAATACGAAATTGACGATGAGAAATTCCCTCTACCTGATCAATACTTAAAGCGTTATTGACCGGTGAACAGAGGGATGTTTACTCTTTTTGATCACCTGATCCCATCTCTGTAATTACAAGGAATCCGCGTTTATGTTTATCGTTTGTAGAACTTTTGAGATTGATCAGTGTTCGTAAAATTAAGCCTCATTCAATTATATAGCATTTGTGAAGAAAGTAGTATCTCTACTTAGATATAAAGAGCTTGTTGGTTTCTCCTGATAATCATAAATATTGTAATAAAAACTTCACACACACAAACAATAAAATCATCTCAGAGCACTATTTCTGGCGATAATTTCCAATGTGCATATCCAAAAAGTTCGTGGACAATGACGTTTTAGTCAAAATAAATATTCTATATGCATGATTTTTTTTTCAAGAATATCAGAGGAAATCCTGACTTACATAAGGACGCAGCATCTTGTCTTCAGTAAAGAATAACATACGGCTTTAAAATCAGTAAACCTGATCAATGCTCCTTTTCTATAATAAATCACAAACAATTTATAAAGTAATATTCCCTCTCAAACACAGTTATCTGGATACAAGCAGCGCCATCATCACATTTTTGTTTTGATGCAAGTGTGACGTCATCGATCAACGTTATTAAAACCCTCTTGACAAAAATCAATAATTTAACACTATGATGAAAAATGAGAAATTCAATGCTTTTTTAATGATTATTACTCCAGAATGCTTTTCTATGATTTTTTTTTTAATAGCTGAAATCAATTTTCTCTTTCTGAATGTTATTACCCAAGTGTGAAGAGTTATCGTTCTTTGTACAAATATGCATGATACAAAAAAATAAAAATATGGCAATTCTCTACAATTTTAAAAAAGTTTTATTATACAATTAAATACATTGACCGAATTGAATTTTTAAAGATATCAATTACTAATTTAAAATATAATTAATTTCCTTTTTTTCAAAGAATATTATTAAAAACTTATTTATATTCCTCTTACGAAACATTTCATATATATACTTCTCGAACTGTTCCTTGACTGTAGTAGAGATTCTTGTACACGAGTGTGATAGAGCAATTGCACTCATAGCAGGAGCAGTTGCGTCTATAGTCCTATGAATGCAGTTGAAGCCTGCAGGTTCATAGTAGGAGAGAGCAGTGGGTATGCAAATATATTAATATATTCTTATCGGGCCGGGAGAACAATTATTATTTGCCTTTTTCTTTATTCTGATAAAAATCATTCTCGCTCCAAAATTTTGACCGTGAAAAAGCTCTAATATACAGTGTATTTTTTTTTTAGAAAATGTCCGGTAAATATTTATTAAGAACTTTTAATGTGTAACTACTATAAATGAAATCTAAATATATCAGATGTACAAAAGGTTACATGCAATTTATAGATGCAATATCATAATTCACGTGTTTAGTTAACATTCAAACTACGATTTAGAAAAATGTAAGGAATAACAAATGTATTTTAAAACTAAATAAAGCATGAATTTAAAAGGTATTCAGTTTAAATTTCTTTCGTCAGTTTCACTTGTACACCATTCGATACACTGAAAATCAATTCAACACTCTTTTCTTCCTCTTCTTTTTTGTTTTCTCATTATAACTTAAGAAAGAAAAAGCCTTATAATTCGCTGTTGGATTAGTTTTAATTTCTCGGGATAGAGAAATCAAGGAAATCAATTATTCATGTACATGTAAATCTACGTCGAATAAACAGTTTAATTTTAGAAAATTTATGAATGTTCTCCATAATGTCTCTGTTTACATGTACAGTGTACATGTCGGCATCGTCGCATAAACAACAATGATCGATCCAAAATACCATTACTGTATTGGAATATACAAGGGGCGGGGCTTACTGGCGGTGAGATTAAAGCAGGGTCCGCTTCACGCATCAGTGCGTAAAGCGGTCCCAGGAAGCGAACACCGGGTTCGCTCTAGCGGACCCAGAGCTGACCCCGAGCGAACCCGGAGCGCACCCAAAGCGCACCCGGAGCGGTCCCAAAATTTCTGCAAGCGAACCCGAAGCGGACCCCGAGCGAACCCGGGAAGCGAACCCGGGGTCCGCTCCGGGTTCGCTCTGGTGTTAGGTTGTGTCCGGTCGGTACTGTATTGTCAAGGTTCGTTATCAAACTTTGCCTGACTTGTGTTTAAATTATCAAAGATAATTTCCATTAAGAGATTGAAGAAATTCTTGGACTATGGGTGCCACAGCTCCTATATTAGATTTCAAGTCATTATAGAGAACGGATCTTATGCAGTTTTGCATTAGAGTCTCACAAAGGGTTGTAATTTAATCTTCATTTGATGAATAATTTTATATTTTTATTGTATTGACGAAGAAAATCTAAATGTGACCCTAATATTTAATAGTTGTGGGACCAGCTGTAGGGAGATAAATTTTTAAAACTGTTGTTAAGAAATAAAAATTTGGCTGGGCAGCTATGTTTAACTGTCCATAAAGAACCGTGAAGTATTTCGTTAGTCTCATTTTTCCACAAATAGCTGTAGATCTTATTCAATCT
>PRKT01000367.1:538477-560069 GCA_003671525.1 Saccostrea glomerata | reverse complement strand
TTGCGGTATACCCGGAACGGCCATTATTATGCTTATCATAAGTACATGTACATGTAATATTTTGCTTTCATGTTGATTGTTGCTGCTGCTTGTTGTATGTTTGGGGTCGCCCTGCTTGGCACCCCGTTGTTGCTTTAAAATATGCCACGACCAACAATCGCCAATATATCAAAATAAACGTATATAAAATCATATTTGTTTTATTTTCCTCTATATAAATAATAGCATCTATTAATTAAAGAATAGATGCCTTTATTTTATGAGGAAAACTGTGTTGCTGTTATTTGAGTTGGGTTAGCTATAAATTAAATCGGGTTCGGGATATCTCAAATTCCTCCTCTTTGCCCTGGATCCTAAAAACGAAAGGTATACGAATTTTAGCAGACAGAATTTTCAAAAAAATATGCTTTCAATCACGATTGTTTCTTAAATCCCAACCCATCCCATCCCATATTTTAGAGTTATGAGAAAGTATACATCTTGATATTAAATAATTTAAGAAGTCTTTGTCTGCTGTTGGGGTTTTCTCTATCATTTCAGGATTAACTTGAACATTGACTTCACTTGGAAGATCTTCGTCGTGGCATTCCATGGGCCTGACCTTGTATGCTGTAATGTTGATTGCGTGTTTAGCCTCCCTTGAAGAGTCCTTGATGACATTCCTGTGTATTACAATTGTTTTTTCCCCTTTTCGTTTCAAGATTCAGTTTGCGCCGAGCCATTCAACTGATGCTATAATTCATTGTGCTGCTGCTGCTTAAAACAAACTCATTTACTGTGAAAATGTGTGCTGCTTTCAACAAATTCATGAATTGGTCTGCTTTGCTTGATTGAAACAAACTCAATTGCTGTGCAAAATGTGTACTGCTTCCAACAAATTTCATGGACAGTGCTTTGCTTGCTAAAATATCTTTAGTAACGTTCGCGGTTTGATAACCCGGAACGATAACTACATACATGTAAACTTGTAAAGTTTATTTAAAATACATGTACATAAAATTTAATTGTAAGGTTAAGTACCGTTTGCGGTATACCCGGAACGGCCATTATTATGCTTATTATAAGTACATGTACATGTAATATTTTGCTTACGTCACGGGTTCGAATCCCACTGTAGGACGTGGAGACCGGTCCTTCGGGTGCGACCGTGTTGTAGTAGGTGCTGGCTAGAAAAAGATATCCCTCACTGCTCAATGGCCGTAAGTGCCGAGTATAGGACAGAATTTGCAACTCTCTACAAGCAAGTGGTTGCTTCTCCATATGAGTGCAAAATTCTTGAGAGGGGCGTTGAGCAACAACAAACAAACTATCCTAAAGTACAGGTTACATTCCATAACTGTTTCAACTCTTTTAGTTCACAAAAAAATATTAAACCTATTAAACAGAATGCAAATAAACGTTCTTCTGCTCTTCTGCTAAGAATAAAATCGAATATGTATATTCTGAGGATAAAATATCATTTTACACTGACTGCGAAAAAAGAGGTTGATTCATCAAATATATTTTCCGCTCAAATATTGCTTCTTAAGTTAAAATCTGAAAGTTTTTAATCTTTATGTATACTAACCAGTAATATGTATTTTGAATGTGCAGTTTGGGGACACATTTCCTTCTGCGTCAGTGGCAGAGTAAACAATTGTATGCAACCCAAGGGGAAACAGTGAACCTAATGGTTGGCCCTTTATCTGTGTAATTGTGACCCATCCTGAGTTATCAATGGCAGTGGGCTCTTTCCAAGAGACACTGGATGGTTGGCTCCTTCTCTCCGCATTAGAAAATATGTCTTTAGGACAATCGTTGATCATGGGTTTTTGGATGTCTATATACATGTAAACATATAAAAATTTCATCTTTATAATCTGATATACAAGCACTTGACCAGTCTAAAGAAATAAAATTAACCATTGTTCTTATGAAAGTTCATGAAAGTTTTTAAAATTTTATAATGATAATGTAGTTTCCAGGTTTTTTTTTTTGGTATTTAAAAGAAATATTATTTTCCTTAATATAGTTTTTAATTAATGTTTAAATTGGAAAAAAAATAGAGTATGGGTTTTAATTTGAAGCATTTTAGTTTGAATATCATGAAAAATAGTTGGACAAAGACTTTACTAAATGTTTCCAATTTTGATAATTGTTCGTGATTTTCATACCTATGCATCCTGGTAGATGATTTGACCACATTTTATTTGACTGACATTCAATCTGATTTTCTTCAAGAACGGCATAACCACTTTCACAACGTGTAGAGCACACAGTTTTATAAGTGTAGTCAGAAGAGGAGCATAACAGATAACCATTTGCTGGGTTTAAGGCAGGATCATTCCCTGGGCAGGAAATTTCTGATAAAATAGAAAATAAAGTTTATAGAAGTTGTCATAGAACTTTGTTTGATTGATATGACTTTGCTTCAACACAGCTCAAAATTACTTTTAAGCCAATATTTTAAATGTTGATCTACAACACCTTATGTATAGATAAGATAAATGGAAAAATCGGTTGTCCAAGTTAGTATAAAACAAAGTCCTAACAATTGGTAGATTAAACAGCTGAGTCATGTCAACTATCATACTTTATACGACAGGTATTGTTTGTTACTTCTAGCTTTTTACTGCTCGGTAATCTTTTTATTTTAGTTTAATTCTAAATAGATACTGTCATGAGACAGTAATGTATCCCCTCTTAGGTGTTGACCCTTAATACACGCTCATTCATATCTAGCTTTCCACTGGCAAGGAAAACATCAAGAAGGATATGGAGATAACGAACAGTATTCAATCTCAAAGTCCATAAAACAATACAAAATAAGAGAAGAGCAAACACGGACCCCCAAAACATCAGAGGTGGATCAGGTGCCATGGAGGAGTGAGCACCCCCTGTCGAACGGTCACACCCGCCGTGTGCTCCTTGTCATCATCAGAAAATAACAGAAAAAATCCGTCGTCAATTGAGTGTATAAATAATGGACTAACAATTGGTATGAAAAATGTCAATCAGCATTTGACTTAATGATAAACTGTATTTGCTGACAAGGTCATTGTATCGACCATATGACTTATGAAATGATGACTTTAAACGAGACTGCTGAAATTCTTTTTTCGTCAACTTGCTTGTAAATAATTTACCTTGTTTTAGATATTGTTCATACGTAGAACATGCTCTTGCGTATCGAATCAACTGAGATATACAGTGGAACTTCAGATATCCGGACGCCAGATATCCGGATGCTTCACTATCCGGACGATTTTTCATCGGAACAAAATTTTCAAATGTTATTTTGTCTTGTTTAAATGGTGATTCAGATATCCGGATGCTTCACATATCCGGGTAAATTGACTGGGAACCAAAGCGTCCGGATAAATGAGGGTCCACTGTATATACTCCGTATGCAGGTGATGAAGGTATATTGCTGTATAACTAAGGGAATTTGACGAAAGAAAAATTAAAGTCATCACGTTTATCGTTTAGGAATGAAAATTACCATTATTAATTGACAATGTTAATCGTCGATTTATCTAAATGTCGAGTTGAAGGCCACAGCAAGTGTTTTCTTCTTTTCACGCATAAGATTTTACATTAAATCTGCTTCATATGAATATAAAAATAAGTCTGCTAATAACGGAGTGCAATTTGTACCCATGGGAATTCAAATAGATTGTTGGAATACCTGGTCTCCAAAAACCATATAGATGATGTCAATCAGAAACTAAAGCATCTTCTTGATTTCAACTTCAGAGTACTTATGTGTGCAATCAGAATTTGTCTCAACAAAATAATTTTGCAAATGACCAATGACGAGGTAAGTTAACTGACGAGTTCCTTTTTTTATTGAAGAAGCAGCTGGCAATGATATAAAAAAGCATGGATTTTAATTTGTCGTGGGGAATCGTTCTGTATAAAGGTGAAAAGTCTTAAGTTTTTAAGCTGTCGATTTTTGTAAAGTCTTGATTTCAAATTGTCCGAAAATTCTTTAGTATATTTTAGTATCCACATCTGATTCACACCACTTCTTAAATATATAGTTGCACAGTACTCTTGAAGTTTTTCGTTCACTACTGTCAATATCTTAGTGAGAAGTAACGAAAGAGGCTTGGTTGAACATTTACTGGAACCTGCAATGTATCTTTGTTTGTAAGGATTATTATGAAGTTTTGGAATCCAATATATATAAGATAGTTCAAATGCATTTTGGCTCTGTGGAATATTAAAAGTATTCAAAACTGACAGGTGATTTTGAAGAATTTCTTCCTTAGAACGGGAAGTATGAGTATGAGTAGGATTTCCATATGTAGAAGTAAATCCAAGTTCTTCTAGAATGCAATTTTTGTAATGAGCTTTACAAACAAAGACAATGTTGTTACCTGCTTTGTCGACAGGAGCCAGTACGTGCTCATCGTGTAATCTATTTAACTCATTTTCACTTCTGGTTTATTGAACACAGAAGGATAAATGGTTTTTGTATTGCCCCTCAATCTTTTAATACATGGATCTGATACATTTAATCCATTCTAACAAGGTGTCAACGTCTTCTTTTTCATATCTGGCCCATCGTCTGGCGTAATTTTCCACGGAATCCATACATTCACCGAATCGAAAATTAATTCCCAGGTGACCATGTGACCTACTAGTATGAGCCTCTTATTATGTATTTCATATACATAATTCATTGCTTAAATTTGAAATAACGGAATTTGATTTATGATGTAAATTAGATTTTGATAATTTTTTGCCCATACTTGGAACTTGTTAAATTTGTTTCTCATCATCAAATGATATTATTTTAGTACAAAGCTTTTTTGATGAATTGATCAAAACGTCCAATTTTATTTAGTATTTGGTCAGGCAAAAAATAAAAGCCCTTCAAAATCCATCAAAATCAATTTTGTCTATACCCAGTCGTTCACACCTCCTTAAGAACGTTCGATCCTGAGATTTTGAGCGTATTTTGGTCAGGTCCTTTATTTATAAAATTCTGCATCATTTTTAAATTCTAACATTAAATCCGAATTCTACAGTACAAATTTAACTCTATTCAATGAAAAAAAACGCGATTAAATTCCATTCAAGTAGAATTAAGCTAGGGACTATATTTTGTGGCGGAAGGTTTTTTAGACGAAAATGATCAATTTTTCTATTTTAAACTATAACAGTACTGTTAATTTTGGATTCCTGTTTTACCATCCTGGTTGCACACAAAGCTGTTTTTTTCAGTAAAATGTGTCATGCTGGTTCTGAAATATCTATTAAATTACTTCTTATGAATTCTATCAACAAAGTGTGACAAATATAGTAAATATATTCTGAAAAATCTGTGAAAAAATTGAGCCAATTTTAACGTAAAACTGACACTTTTTTTTTTTTTAGAAATATTTAAAAATTTACATCATATACCCCCACTTTTGATGTCCTTTTCTATATATTCAAGATAAATTTGACCTATATGCTTAAAATCAGAAAAAGTTTAAGAATTTAAAATAATTTTCCTGCATATTGAATTTTCAATGCCAGGAAAATAACTTTTTTATTAGTACAGAAAGGTCAAATAACTGATTATGCGAAGCAATGTGACACTTTTTCTTAGTCACAATTTTAAGTGTCTTTTTTAAAACAAACTTAGGGTTCATTTTGTTCCATGCTTTAATTGGAAAAAAATATTGGAGGGAAAACGTCAAAAATTTTATTTTTTATTTAGACATAAATTTCAGTGCAAAACTGTCATATAAAATTTACTGTAGCACCAAAAGAAGCATATTGACACCCTTTTGATTTGAATTTTAATTAAGCTATATATTTAGAAACAAAAAATATATTTGGCAAAAAAATTGAAGACTTTAAATATCAGGATCGCACGTCGTTTATAGACCTTATGACGGTTCATATTGTTGTTCTGAACTTATTGTCATCGGCGCAAAATGCATCTACCCTTACTGTATCATTACAGATTGTCACCAGCTGATAATTTGATAAGCTTAACCTGTAGAGTTTGTCGCCGGCGACATTATGCACTCACCTTCACTCTACATATTGTACATACAGTAAGTATTCCATATTCTTTTTATTTTTTTGAATATAATGAATGTGTTAATCACACGGACGTGTCTCGAAGCTTATAGGCTTAACCTAAGACCTAAGTAGCTCTCTAGAAAATAAATGAAATTTGGAACAGTTTAGAAACACGCCTACGAAAGACAAAGGACAAAATTCGATCTGAAAAGCTCACTTGAGCCTTCAATTTCGGCGCAGATGAGTTAAAACCATATATCAACATTACCACAAAATGTGCAGATACACATGATATATTGTCAACAACGGCAATGTGTTATGTTGTGCATTCATGACTGCACATTTTCTCATTCATTTGAAGGAAATTAAGCTCGTTTCGCCACATTCTGTTTTCGGCGTCAGTGTGTTCCATTGTACGGCGTTATGTGCATTGAGATTAGGTATACATTGCATGTTGCTTACGACATTTTATATGGTCACAGACGACCTAAAAACAATGAAATCCTAAGAATTAAGTAATTTGTTTTTACCTTGGCATGAGTTCGGGCTTTGACTGTGGATTCCAGATACTCCGTCTGTTTCACATGTTATAACTTGTTCATTGTTGCTTCTATTGGGCAGCATTTCATGTCCTTCTTTACATTTTATTCTACATGAAGATCCATAAATGAACTCCCCGTCACATGTCATTATGCTATTGTCCTTTGGTTGTATCGGTTGACAAGAGATCACTGTAATTTTCCATATAGTTTGTGCATGAAAACATAAATACTACTTTCAGTGATTTCTGTTAAAATACTTACAAGGTGACCATGTTTTCATTATTTCCCTGCGACTACGAACAATAATTTTCATATGAATTTCGGTTCATCCTTAATATTTATATGATAAATAAGATATGTATGAAATTGACATAACCTGATACCCCAAGTAATATGTACGCCACGTACTGAATAAAAAGTCAATGCGATATGTATGTATTTGTTGTTAATGTTTGTGTTTTTAACATTTGATTGAAATGTGACACTAAAAGATATTTTGAACGTAAATAATCTGATTAGAATTGAATGTTCATTACAGGTACCATTTATAATTAATGTATATTCTAAATTAAAAAAAAAAAACGGACATATTAACCAGTGGTGATCAATATCATAAAAACTACAAATTATACAAATATGAGAATGCTTGTTGACTCTTTCACTAATTGTGAAAAATTGTGAACTTTATTTAATTTAAGATTAAAGTAACATTAAACTTGAAGTATATTAAAGAATATCTCGATACAGTGGTGGAATCAGTCTTACATAATACCTTCCACAGAAAACGAAAAACTGCATGTTGATTTAGCTCCTTTATTGTCTGACACTTCGTAAGTCAGAGTATGATTTCCTCTCGTAAATTCTGAACCATTGGGACTACCGGAAATTAGTGTTGGTCTGAAAATAACAACATTTTGAATAAGTAGTTGTTTAGGATATGATAAAAAAAAAACTCCATATCAACTTGACTTTAAAATGATTAAGTAATTTATACTCTGTATACATGTACCTGTGTAACAATCACAACCTACCCGTCAAAACTGTCCCCATCAGGATCTTTTGCATCTGGAACAGACCAGTAATGGCTTGCAGTTATTTGCGATCTCTCAGCGTAAACAACAGTTCCGCTGGCAGGACATGTCAGAGTAGGAGGACTGTTTGGAGGAGGGTTAACGTCTTCGTCGGCTATTAAAATTAGGCCTACATGTATATTTGAGGTAGGCAATACAATGTGTAACCATGTAACTCTTATTTAGATTTGGAAGCACGTGACACATGAATTAAAAAAAAAAATAGAAAAAAAGAAATAAGAAAAAAATAATTAGGAAATGAGATCAGCTTTACTTTACAATTTAGGATCAGGAAGGGGTTTCAATTTTATTTTTGTTACAATGAATTCGCATTATTGTGAAGATATTTGAGATTAGAAGAGTATAAGTAAATTATTCAATCATAAGTGCGAATGCGCTAGCATGTGTGAATTTAAAGTAAAAATTTTAAAGTAAAAATGGATCCCCAGGATGTGCATATCAACACGATGACTTCCGTAGACAAAGGGCACAACAATTTAAACTGTGCGCTCGAAGTCAAATGATGCTGATGACAGTGATATTGTATGCGTGCAGACGACAGCAGTCGTATTATTTTTTTTATTGCAACTTTAGCTCGTATTATATGATAAATATCATTTCATATTGTAAATGCAGAATATCTATCCCAAATTTATAGACATACCATCCGCAAAAAATAAGATATTAAGCTGTTAACATTCGACAAGAAACTAGGTCGCTTCATTTTATGGCAGCCTATGTGGAATAAAAAATGGGATTTTTCTGAAACATCATAGAACATGTAGAATTTTTTTTTGGTTTTTAAAATATGGGCTTTGATTCATAAAAACAAAGTCATATAGACAAAATACTGATTTTACATTTTTTACCAGTAAATATAATATATTTTTTCTGAAATATTTGTTTACAGGTTACTGGTAATAAAGTTTTGTTTTCACAAGAATCACAACTGAAGAACTTTAGAAGAGAGCAGGGTTTTAGAACCACTTAAATCAGATAGAGAAAACCATGCAGATCAGATTGAGAAAGTGAGACTGGATTTGACTAATTTCAGGGAAGCCACCATCGAACACGTACCACACACCAGGACCCAATCCGAAACCCGCAGGGTAAGTGAAAGAGAGGACATCCAACAAACTATAATTATAAAGTTTTATTATTTAAATGATTACTTTTTGTTCATTAAAAGCTTTTTTTTTAACAAAATTGCAATTCTATCCTGAAATTATCACACCAATTTTGAATATTTAGAATATAAAAACACATACTTTGAAGCCTAAATGTCTTGATTTATTTTCATTAAATGCTGAAAAAGAAATAGCGGTGGGGGTATAAAACAAATCAAAACTTTCTTATAAGTAGACTAACCCCTACTTTTCATGTTGTGAATAGGAGCAATAATACCTAAAGAACTGTACTACAATTACCTTAAAAAGTTTAATTGTAGAAATTTGTTTTTCTCTGGTTTCTCGAGTAATTTTATGGCAAAAAATTAAACATTTGCATAATAGTTTTGTGTACACGCTATCTAATTGGTATTAATTTGCTTATATTTTGCTTAAAATATCAACTTTGGAATACTTTCAAGTAAATGTTGGCCAAGTTAAGTTTAAATAGATTGTATTTATAAGTCTATGATGTATTTATGGTCTAATAGCTATTTTAATGAATTTTCCCATGCTGTATTTTTGCCTATGTTAGAGGGATTAAATCTCTCTTAAATGAACACTTACATACACTTTTCTTGTCTTTAAATTATTCCTTGGATATTACACTTTCAGAAAAATATAATTTAATCTACGTTTTTTCCCCGGATATCAGCAGAATACATTCTTAATTTTTAGAAAAAAATATATTTACAAACATTAGAATGAATATGAATTTAATCAATGAAAAAATTATATAAAGCATGGCTTGTCCATATGCTTATTCGTCAATACGTGTCAATCGCCATAAACTCCGAAAACCCTTTTTTCTCAATAAAACATATATGCTTTCCAGCAAAATATATCCAACCAAAATGCAGATTTGATAAAATAAGGCATATTTATCATCATCCAATTGACGAGAGGATTTGTTGTGCATGATTTGTATACATCCAAATATGTGGTTTTACCCGGTGAAATTTAAACTTGGCATGAAATCACCAACACGTTTGGACAGTGAGTGGAATTTTGTTTGACTTACACGTTTGAGCAACATTGATTATCAGCTGTTTGCATGGAAAACGTGCAGCTTTGAAACGAAGGGTGAATTTGGTTATCTAGCACTGAATAACACATGCAAGTTAGATTAAAACGGTAAGTAAATCTACTATTCTCAATACCATGAATTTACTAAATACGTGTCTTAGTCTTTGACTGGAAACATGATAGTTTTCGCTTAAATTCATTTGAAAAACAATAAAATCCGAACTTTTGTCAATGCCCTCGCTTGACATCTTTTTTCACTAATTTTGTAACATTTAGTGTACTTTATTTGAAGTATATTAAAAAAAAAACAGTACCGAAATATTTGAGCCCACACTTGAATCGTATCTTTCACAAGTAATTTTTGTGATGTTTGAAATTTTTGACAGTTTTTCAATTTTGTTCAATTTCTTTTTTCATTGTTTTTACCCTTTGGTATTTTATATTTTTCAGATATGGGAGGAAATCCAAAAAGCTATTCTCAAGAAAATGCTGTTTTAATTTGATTTTGTCTTTTTTGTGAATTGATATAATAATAATGTAGATTTTATTAATAACTTGGTTGGTATTAGAAACAAATGCATGCAACAAATATCGGTCATATTTCATAGGTGTAGAGACCCTCCTTAAAATCTCTGCCTTTAGAAACTGCAGCTCTCCACTGGTAGGTAGTTGCGTCTCCATATGAGTGAAAAATTCTCCAGAGGAACGTTAAACAGGATACAAACAGACGTTCAATCAATCAATACATCGCCAATAAGGTTTGATTATGTGATGTTTTTGTCAAGATATCTCTATGAGTAAATTTGCAAAATGTTCCTTTCATGTTATTGATTTGCAGTTTTAATTACCTGGTTTTTAAAGCAATATGAGCTGCATTTTTGAAAATTCTATATTGCTGGTAAAATGTGTTTTATGCTTAAGTTGTATGTAAAATCTAAACCCTTATGATCAATAAGATCAAAATAATTTTTTAAAATGTTTCAGAAGAAATATATCTTACTACCGAATATACAGTATTATATAAGAAATCATTATTGTACAGTACGACAATAATTCAATATTGCTTCAAGCAAAGCTTATAGAAAGTTCTTCCATAGCAAATATGAACAACAGAAGTTTATAAATGTTCTATTTTTCTGTCATTGAAACAGTCAGTTACAAATTTGCAACATTTTTTTCCGATGTCAAACATGCAGCTCATATTGCTTTAACAAAAATATAACCTTGGTCAACTTGTTTTACTGTAGCATGACTCACTTTTGAAATTGTCTGTACATTGTACTTTAAGCATGTGCTTGAATCGATTTAAGTGGGATATACGTAGGTTATACATATGTTGGAATGTTTTGCTACTAACTCAGATACACTGACGATAGAAAAAGTTGAATTTAAGCCACACGTTTATCATAAGATTTTGATTGAAACTCTTTATTTTTATTTTCTTGAAAATATCCAAATATGAAACGAATATTTCAAACCCTGTGGCATTTATTGTTTTAAGTTGAATGGGTTATATCGAGTCTACATAAGAATGGAAGTAACCATTATTAAAGATAATACATCGCCAGTATATCTCAAAATTATGTTAAAGGCCTCGTCAGGTTTCTTCTATGAGATATTTATTATACTTACGTGATTCCCCACTGCAGAAAATTACACATACAACGATAGCAGCAGGAATAAATAACCAGTGAAACAAGTGAAACCATCTTTTTGTTATGTGATGTTCAGTGTCTGAAGTTTCTCCAAGTATGAAACTATGAGTATCTGTTAAAAGAAGACAAATAACTTAATATTTATTTTTAAAAAAATAATAACATGCTGTTGTATTTGATATTGTATAAAAATACTGGATTCTTCGTTGGAAAAAAAGGCGATCATACGTTATGACCCAAACTATTGGATAAGTGTATTAAATTTTGTCTTCTCCTAAAAGTTGATACAATAATTTCGCACAATATTTTAAGAGTAAATAATCTTTGCATAGTTTTCTTCGTTTTGAAAAGGTATGCTAACTTCCATTAATTCAAATAAAGTCTGATATATTAACCTCTTTAATTTAACAACTTATTTCGTTGTAATGTATTGGAAATATTTTAGTGATTTCCTTCTCAAAAACTACACATAACCACCGTTGGGCATTTGACAAGGAAGCATTCTCAGGTAGAGAAGGTTCAAGTTTGTTGAAATCATTGTACCATTGGTGTAGGATAAGTCCACAATGTGCGATCAAAGTTTTACATAGGAATATATTGAAAAATACGAGGGTTGTCCGTAAAGTTCGTAGACAACATTGATAATTACTGACAAACCATGATTAAACATATGAAACTATTATTTTCATTAAATTCATGTTTCATGTTATTAACGTGCAAGTTTTCAACATAAGCAAAGCACAAATTGTTATATTTTCATCAGATACAAAAATGACACACACTCATACCGGAGCACTAAAGCGAAAATTCTTGAAGTTATCCGATCGACGTCAAAATCTTATTTAATATGAATACATGTAAATTTTATCAACATAGTCACCGTTTAACTCAATGCATTTCTAATGTCGTTTTGACCAATCCTAAAAATGTGCACAAAATGTTCAGGTTTAAAAATTTAATACGTAAAATAAAATTTAACAAAGCCTGTCTTACAGCCTGCAATCATCCAACCTCTGTCCGCGAAAAAACGATGTTATTTACGGAACTACGGAAACTTCACCTAACAAAATTCATTTTTTACAGCACTGCAATCTCGGAGTGATGGTTTTCCTTCACACATGTCATCCTGTAAACTGTTTCTTCTGTCCAAAAATATTATATGCTACTTCAGTAATAATGAACGGCTTCTTTTACTATGTTTTCCCGATTGTTTACAGAATGTATTGGTCTATGTTGGTGTATTTCCGATGTCTACGCAGAATTTTATCACTGCTCGTTGCCCCACCGATTTTGAAAACGTCCTTTTTAGAACAATTCTGATACGTCTTAATATGTTCTAACTCTGATTGCTCAGCCATTTTACAACTTTGAACTTTTAAATTTTGCAGGTTTGACATGATTACTTTTTGTCAATCTCATAATGTAAAAGTCGTTCAAATATTTGCAGAATTTTATAAAATACAAATGAAATTTATAAAGAGATAAATAATTTTTATAATCAAAATTTCAGGGTGCTCCGGGTCTCCATTCCAAGTCTAATTCTGACGCCAAAATTGTAATTAAACATTTGAATAAAATTTTACATCTTTTAATTAATATTTAGTAAAGGATTAGAAATATGGTGAAAATGAATATCAATGACGCATCTTTCATTTAATTTTTAGCCATTTTTCCATTATTGGTAATATTTATATGGAAGCATTCTCAGGTATCGTAGATTCGTTTTTTCTAAATTCATATAAAATACCTCCTTTCAAATTTTGCAAGAACGTGCCGTCACTGCATTGATATTCTCTTCCATTTATTTCTGTTTTACCCCCATTCAATACAAGTTTCGATGACTTCATGTTTGCAGATGACTTTTTATACTGGCAATGGTTGTTTTCGAAAACCTTCTGAATGAGAAAGAAAAAAAGAAATGTGTGTTCTTATCGTTGTAAGTATACGTTTTAAGAAATCATGTCATTATCATTAAAAAGACATTATGTTAAAATCAATAACTTTCACTCCATGTGTTTAATATTTCACGATTGACTGTTGGTTTATATAATTATACATGTACAAGGGTTTCATTTTTAGTTTTCTCTTTTGAAATTATTGCAATTTTCATTCAAAATCTTTATGATTAAAATAAATCATTACAGCAAACGTATCCTTTTATCCTCCAATGTTAATGACCTTAATTATTTTTTTTGTATATGATATAATGGAATGTCTTAAAATATTAACAAAGTTTAAATTTTTATGGGCTATAATTTGATATTGAATTATTGAAACTACCACAATATATTTTAGGACTACAACATATTATTTAAAATGATTGTGAACTGTAAATCAATGTAGCATTAATTTTAAATTCAATTTTATATGTAATTGAATAAACGGTATTTTATGGTTATTAAGATGTTAAAATTTTCTTGAAATCTAAGAAAATTTATTCTTTCTTGTAAATTATCGAAAATTGGAATCAATGAAATCGTTACCTTTCTTGCATCGACTCTTTACTTTCTTTTGTCTATCTTTTTTTCACTCCCTAGCCTAAATTTCTAGAATTCATCACTTAGGTCGATTTTGCTCTATTTATTTTGTCTATGATTTAGATCAAGTGAAAAAGAAAGATTTTGTTTCAATTTTCCTGAATTACAAACACTTTTTCCTGTCTCGGTCTGTCATACGTAAAATCTAAATTGAGAATTGCAATTGAGGCAATAGCAACCATATAATTTACATAAGTGGAGTTACAGAAAAGATTGATACTACAACTATTGATAAAGTTAATTCTATCATATGGGTGTACAAAGTAATAAAACAGATGTCAATGACCATACCTCAATTGCAAGCATGATCATTTTGTTATTTCTAGGTAAAACTAACTTGTATATATCTTACCTTTGCTTTTGCCATCATTATGACTCCATTCATCATAATCAAGTAAATGAAAATTATCGCTATATGTTTGGACAGCATTTTAATATACGTTATCTGAAAGAAATAAAAAAAATATCATTTATAAACGTGTTTTGGCAAATATTATATACACAGTGAGAAATCAATGAAACATGCATTGAAACTATATAATGATTTTATCAGTATATGAAACGTAAGGCGTGTGTGTCTGTTTCGAGCATTCTGTGATAACAAAATCTAAAGAATGGACAGAATACTCATATTTATAAAATTATTCCATTTTCAAAGTTATGTGTGATTCCTATAGAAATGAAAGTAAATTTTAGATCTACTCCACTCATAACAACGTACAATATGATACATGTCATGTGGTTGAGTTTATGCACTATTAATCTCTTATTATGTCTCTTTTGTTTAACAAATTGTTAAATTCTACTCATCATGATAATTTCATAAATTACTTGTAACAAAATTTAATGGTCAAATTACTGTGTTCTTATTATGAACAATATTTACACGAAATCAGAAAAATAAATTATATTTCATTAATTTGATACAGGTAGGAATCTTCTAGACTTTTATTTTAAAATCTGTCAGTTTTATTCAATTATATCATAATTATTTCAAACTTTGAAATTTTGAAAGAATTGAAATAACTTAATTTTTTCGAAAGATAATTTGTTTCAATATCGCTAAAAGATTGTTATATTTCAGACACTATTTAAAAAAAAAAGTATTATGTTTGAAAATACCAAAGTGCTTAAAAACAATAGAGGTCGTTTTCCCCTTGACGTTAATTAAGATGAAATGAAGTAGAAAGATTACGAATAGTAATCAATTCTAGCGTCATTCAGAAAAAAAAAAACACTAATTAATCCTTCTAAACTCAATGACTAAAGTGAGGGCGAGATTAAGTATATCATTTCATATTAATTTAATTACAAAGAATTACAACTTAATCCTCTGTACCTAACTCTAGAAGACTAATAGGCCCACAGTAAATAAAAATTGACACATGTCCCGAAAGTATTTTTTGAAATGAAAAACCCTGAACTTTCTTCAATAATAAAAATTACGTTATGCTTAATTTATCACACGAAACATCTGTTTGGTAGTCTTTAAACTTGTTTTACGCTTATAAAGATTTATATTGCATTTCTTTATACTCTGAAATATATAATTAGCTAAACAGAAGAAAAAATTATTTCGCTTAATTCTTTCAATACTTTCCTTAACAGAATCTTGCATCTATCAATTCTACCATCGTTCCTTTCTATCTGAATGTAATCCATAATCTCAACCCACGAGTCTACTCTTCTCTGATTTTTGCCAAATATAACATCAACCTTTCAGTTGTTGTAAATGAGCATTGATTTCTATGCAATGCAATGCAAAAATTACCAAAATGAGGACTTTTCAGACAGTGTGCAGACATGAGATAGACAATTATCACGTGATAAGATCAATATATATTAAAGAGAAATGGACATAGTTTAAGATAGAAATTTCAAATTTGTATCTAACACGCAATTCTATAAAATCATTAACATAAATATTGCAGAAATAAATATCGATATAAACCTTCAACATGATGATATAAACAACGTTATATCTGCAGACATATTTTATGATGTGCGTTAAATATGGGACCAAGCTAACGCACTTTCAAATTTATTTTTTTTCAAAGTGCGTTAATATCGACCATATTAACGCACTTTGAAATAAATGTAAAGATTGATCAATATTCCAAGAAAATAATCGGTATGATAACAAATCCTGGATAACTTTTTAATTATAAAGTCACCTCAGGACCTGAGATATTGACGTTTCAAATATTTGAGGTTTTGATGAAATAAAAGGGAAAAGGGTCTTGCAAAAAGAGTGACGATTGTGTAAGATCATTAATTCGTTTTTTTCCCCTAGTCTTTGATAAATAGATGTCGTGTAAAGGGGGCACTAATAGTGGACATCTTTAAGCAACTTTGCATTTATCATAATAAAAAGGGGGCAATTTGATTGTTCAAAACTATGCAAATTCTTTCTCTCCCAAACGTTTTACTGTACTTAATAATTTCTAGTTTGCACGCCTTCTATTGGAAATGAACAGAAAATATATGTGCTAGAAAGGGGATGAATTCAAAACTGAATTTATTATAATTTAACTGTTTTATTTTCACAGACCTTAAATACTTATAGAAATAGAATAGTATAACCCACTCTATACTGTATGAAGTTGGCCCCATTGATGAACAGTCACGTGATGAATGCATAGCTAGTGTACTGAATGTAGGTCATGATCAAATTTCAATATCGCATGGGCATACCCTAGTTGAAATTAAAAATTCAAGCTATTAATTGTTTCTGCATACTTTGTAGTTTCTGAAAAGTGGTGCTGCTTTGAATAGAATTCGCGTTTTAATAGTAAAAGTCTCAGGTAAATAAGCTAATGTCGAAATATGTTTGACTTTTACCAAATATTATGTGTACTTATAAAATCACGCCCTCGATTTAAGGAAAGCAGCAGCATTTTTCAGGTTAAGAAAAATATCCTTTATCTATATTCTAAAAATGGTTAAGATCTATAAAGTGTATGCGCTTGCGAAAGTACGATTTTAAGAAGCATCTCACTGTAATATATTACGTAACCTGTACATAAAAACACGACATAGTTAATAGAATACATTCTCTTGATAGTTAATGAATAATCGCACTAAACAAAGGATATGCATTGGTATTAATCGAATATTTAAAACCTGTAAATAATATTCCGTTTAATAATAAAACGAATTTTTCATTTTTCATTGTTAAAAAATTCATCAATCTACATCTCACAGCACATGAAATGTCATTTTACCAAAATGACGTCATGTTTACAAGTTCATCGCGATCAATGCTTTGTTTCTAACCAGCTACATGGGATTTATCTAGCAAGTTTTTTTAATGCATTGATAAGTTTTATTGTTTTTTTATTATATTTATACAGTTAAAAGTTCCAAATTATTTCATTTTCAGGTGTTATGAGAAATACATAAAGCCATATTTTTGTGTGACTTCACAGTAAACTTTTCCCGTATAAATTAGGCTCCGCCCCCTTTTTCAAGCCTTAACAATGCTGCGCATCTGTTTTAATTAACTCATTTAATATTAAAAGTTTTCAACGTAATACCAGTAAGGTAAATACATTATGAATGTGTTGAGTATAGCGAGACCGGGCGAAGGGCCAGGGGAGGAGGAGGGCTAAGTCCCCCACTTATTTTGGAGAGATATATACATCATATAAGCATTGAAAATGCAGCATACATCTTTTGGGTTTATTGCCCCCCTCCCCAGTTTGTAACCGACACTTATGTATTTGAAAGATAACGAAAAAGGCTAGGTATCTTACACCCGTCTTCTCCTAATTTCGACAGGGGTAAATCAATTCTTTTTTTTAGGTTCGAGTTAGGGTTAGTTTTTTGAAAGATAAATAACAAATCAAATCTTTCCATTACTAAAATATGATTTTTTTTCACAGTGCGTCAAGTGTCTCCATGGTAAAATATATTGATGTAGACTCTTAACGCACTTTGAAAAAAAAATCATAGTGCGTTGAGTTGGTCCCTAATATAACGCACTTTGAAATTTTTTTTCAAAGTGCGTTGATTTTGTCCCATTTTCAACGCACTTTGCCACAAAGCTCTTACTATAGTTTTAGAAAACTTGGAATAACATTTCTGATGCAAAATAATTCAATGGTATATTGAATTATGTCAAACCCAGTCTACGCATTTTATTGATATTGCTAGTAATAATATTTTAAGGATTAAAGAATTCCACCTACATATATCAATGACGTGACTACGTGCAGCACTATAAACCTTTCAGCGTCATTCATACAAGAAACTTGCATTTAAATTTAATGATTAAAATGTGAATAGATAAAGTATTAAAAGTTTGAATTATCATTTATTTATAATAAACCTTATTACAATCGAAATACAATTTTAATCTACATCTAGAAGAATGATTGTTCCACTATTAGATATGAAATCGAAAGTTGGGTTTTCTGAATGAAAAATCCCTGAACTCTCTTTATAAATAAACATTAAGGTATGTCTCTTTTTATTACAAACTACCACTACTGTATTAAAAAAACCCTGAGAATCCAACAAAACCCTGAGAAGTACTGAGTTGTACTGAGAAAACCCTGAGTTGTACTGAGGCTACTACTGAGAAACTGAGGAAGTCCTGAGTAGCACTGAGGTTTTCACTGTGCATTCTGTTGTGCTACTGAGGAGCACTGAGGTTAGCACTGTTGCTACTAGTGAAGTACTGAGTGGCACTGAGGTGCGTCTGGGGGCACTGAGCTGATACTGTGTGATACTGAGGTTTTTACTAAGGCTATAGCTACTGAGGACATACTGAGAGGCACTGAGGTTTTCCAAAAGCAATAATATGACAATAAAATAAGATTAACAGTGGGTAGACAAATAATTGTTTTTGTACATAACTATATCTTCCTTATAGTATTTGATTTAGGGAACCATCAACACTATTTAATTTTCAATTACTTATTATATAGTTGTAGTGTATATCTTTCATTGTTATTTTTTCATTTTCTCAAGTCAAATAATCAAGAAATATTGTATTTGTATTTATTGTCAGTAACAATGAGTATTGCTACACTATGTCTATTATTTATATAGAAATTAGAAATAATAATATATATTCTAGACACGATTTCTTTGTAAAGACTACTCACGCATTAAATGGAAACTGCTAAATATGCCCATTTACTTAATATGGCATGTCTCGACCTTATTTGAATTAGAATTCATAACAAAATTTAAAATCATTTTATTTTTTAAGTGTTAAAAATGTATTTTGCAGTCAATTGCGAGAGTATACAAAACTCCTTAATTTTCCAATTTTCTCCTATTTTACTGGTTATTTCATCTTCTGGAAAAATAGGAGTAGAGGTTTAAATCCTTTAATAAGCTATGCTGGTATACAATATTTATCTAATATTTTGCTATAATAACTTATTTTAACATGATTTTTGGTCTTTTTAACGATCAAAACCGCAGTTATAATTACCACATATGTTTATGATATAGGGTGAAAAAGCCAGCAGGTTTTCCAGCAAACATTTGGATCGTGACATCGGAACAATGTATTTCCGTATAGTTTTCTTATGAAATACTGAATTGTGTCTGCCAAGTTCCTGCGAAGGTTATAAACAAGCTGTGGTTTCTAAATATTTCCACGAGGTAAACTTTGAAATGGTAATTAAATTACAAAATTAAAGTTCCGTCTCGTTTTCATTTTCAAAAACATGTATTTCAATTGGTTTGAAAGCATTTTCTTGACAATAGACATTTTGAAGAGATATCAAAAGATTTGACTTAATTTTCCCATGAACTTTATTACTCAGCCAGTGTAATTCTGTGTATTCTGCAAAGTAAAGTTAAATTAAATTAACTGGAAGTTTAATAATCTAATCTTCGGCAAAATTTTCTTATGAAATTAAATAGAAATTGATATAGAAAAGTTTATTTTTAGAAATAAAAATTAAAATCATCGCAAATAATCAGGTAGGTTTCAATCATTACGATGACCCTCGTAGTCACGGGCACCTGTCCGCACATGTCACAAGTGGAGACACGTGTCGCGAAGACACCTGCTACTGTGTTAGTGTATTTTTTGTATATTCTATGTGATTTGGGGCCGGGTTTTCAGCCCAGGGATGACAATTGGCTGTGTTTAACTGTGTATACACACCACTAACGTAACATCCATACAAACAAAATTGCTGGTTTTCATCAATAAAAGGCTGATTAAAAGATTTTATTGATATTACTGACTTAACGGGAAGTTTTTAAGTACCCTTGAATAATTAAAGCAATTTTTATCTGTATCTAATAAAAATTATTTCTGGTTTTTCTATTATTAAAAAAAAACTGAGGTTTTGTTACATTGTAATAATATCAGGTCCTGGTGTATCTAAAATTTCCAATCATTATTTGAATTATATCTGAAGTACATGAAGTATATAATTAAATTCACTATCTGTGTACGAATTTTCCTCAACTAAATAGATTATATTTATACTGATTAAGAAAATCTTGGTTTATTAATGTTTGGATTAAATTTTACATTTTCAAAACATATTAACAAGAATGTCTTGATACACAAAAAGAACAAGTTTTCCACTCACGGATTATATATTTAATTTAACTTCCTATACCCCTTCCCCTGTTAAAGAATATCTTAACATATTCTTTTTTATATACTTCAACCCCAAAGTTTAATTTCATTAAAAATATATCTATATTAATGAATTCGATTAACTATGTTTAATGCTTTCATGGTGGTACAGTATTTATAGTGTTTGGCAATTTTATGTCAACGCCGCCAAAATCTACCCAAGTCAAGATCAATAACTCATGTATCGACTGTCAATCAATACAAAAATGATTAACGGTGACAGATACATACAAAATGTTCATCGCAATGCCGTACATGCAAAATTTACTGCATTTATAAGAGTAAAGAAAATGGTTTCCTGTTTATTAACTTCTATTTTTAAATGTCTAATACATTATGAGGAAAACACTCCAACCTCCATCTCGACACTATGTGTACACATTGTTTATTATGTTCCCCAAACGAAGTTGGGGAACATATTGTTTTTACTCTGTTTCTTCTTCTTATTAAGGTCTTCCGTCTCCAACGGAAGACCTTCTTGTTATTCTTCGGTTTCTTTTTACCTATTATTATTATTATTCTTACCAATTTTGTGCACGCGATTTCTCGTAAACTACTGGGACGGTCCTCATGAGACTTTCACATCTGATAGGTACTGATCTGAACCTTATTGGAAATTTTTTTTGTTGATGACGTCACTTCCGGTCGTGAGTTATCTACAATTTCCTGATTTTAAAATGCAATTTTGTCTGAACTTAGTAGCGAAAACTGCTGAAGATATGAAGGGGAGATTTATTTGAGATGATAGTTCATGACTTATAGCTTTGCAGAATCACCTTTCCGTGTGTCATCAATACTTCCGGTCGCTACCGGAAGCGAATTTAAAAAATGCAATTTTTCAACTTTTGTTTTTTAATATTTTTGTTTTTGATGTGAATAGAGACCCTCTTGTAGAAGCGAAATATGTAATTTGTTTGAAAATCGAAAAAGCCAATCTCGAGATATTTGCATTTGAAAACGCGAAGCGGCGATCCCAA
>PRKT01000367.1:491973-534373 GCA_003671525.1 Saccostrea glomerata | reverse complement strand
CGTGTGCTTGCAAGAGCTCGCACGTGCAACACGAGAAATGTCCAATATAATTGATACAGACGTAACTATTTAAATTATTGATGATATGCTTTAAAACTCATATTAGAAGTATATATTAGAAGCATAGACAAGATGACATGGTCAAAAAAGCAAGATCTCACGCGCATGCACGTGCGCTTTGCTCTGATTGGCTGAAACTAAAGTCTCAATATCTTTCTTGTTTTTTGACGAAATCCTTTGAAATTTTAAATATAGACATGCATTAGGATATCCTACAATAAGATATATAGAAATTATTTTGAAAACGCGTGCATGCACGTGCGCTGCAATCTGATTGGCTTATGCTTTAAATAGCTATAACTCCCTTGGTTTTCAACCAAACAGGATGGGATTTGGAACATAGATAGATATAATGGACTTCTACAAGAAGACATGGTCACCATGCACATGCATACACGTGCATGTACGTGCGCTGCAATCTGATTGGCTGAAACTTTGAACAGCTATAACTCCCTTGGTTTTCAACCAAACGGGGTGGGATTTAGAACATAGATAGATGTAATGGACTTCTAAAAGAAAGAATTGTCGCCATGCTCATGTGAGCACGTGCGTGCTCGTGAAATGAGTAAAATCAAAAATACACTTGAATAAGGGTATTTTTTAATACGTTTGGATTAAATACTTTGATATTTAATATATTAAAATCTATAGATTGTAAAGACAAGATTGTATGGTCATTACGCACATGCATTCACATGCGCACGCGTGCAATGCTAAAATTTGAATGAAATTGGTACACTTCTGGGTAAACGTTGTTAAAGTCTCAAATGCGTAGAGTTTGTCTTATTTAATGAAGCTTATAGGGAATATGGCACCAAAAGGAAGTTGGGGAGCGTTTGGGGAACCTCTGTAACGGTCCCCGTTACAATTAGCACTAGTTAAGTAAATTGCTTTGCATAAGTTTATAGATTCTCAGCATTATACATACTTAATTAATTGATTGAAGGATTTACATTTGAACTCCCATCGTATGAAAGCTTTTCCCATGACAATTATGCATAATTAAGATTGAAATGAATTTTTTTAGCATTTGCCAATTAAATATATAACAGTTTGATAACCAGAAGGCTCTACATGTATTAAAGTCAGATTGTGTGCATGAATATACATAATTCTTTTCGACTTTTAAACATGTTAAAACTGATATGTGTAACGTAAATTTTCTTTGCAAAAGAACTTTCTTTGTGCATTAAACTTTAAGTTTTATGAGGCAGCGCATGATATACAATTTGTGCGACTAGACCCGCGTCAGTCATGCTTCGACTCCCCCCCCCCTTCCAGTTCATTGTATGATACCGGTAGTAATTTTGATATGTTTTATGTGATATTATTTAAAAAAGCATATACAACTTATATGTAAATGCATGTGCGATTCTTTATATTCTTCAATTCATCTGTTACTCTTTTAAAAAGATATTTCCGAGGCGTCAATGAACTTAAATATTTACCATCTTTCACTCTGTACATTACTCTGCTCAATGTATAAATCGAGATCGAGAGTGAAGCGGAGATAAAATATGACAGCTGTGGTTTTTAGAACTAATTTATACCTGTTAATAAGGCCGGTGAAATGATAGGGTATTGCCAGAAATGAAATATTGTATTTTTGTTTTATGTACATGTAATTTTTTTTTTACTTTTCTCATCGGTATGAATTACAGCATGTCAAGGTCATATTAATCGTTGGCTTTTACATGTTAAACACGTGATTGTCTGCAAGCATGGAAATAGGTGCTCGTGTACTTACTAACTGAAATGTCAGATGTACGGCGATATTTTTATTTCAAATTACCGCTTGGCTTGGTTCGAAAATATTTTATTTTTTAGATGTAACAACAAAAGAATCGGACACAAGTTCTTAAAATTTAGAACATGCATACCCTCAGTTATAACAATTAATTACAAAGAATACTATAAAACTTAATTTACACTGGATTTAACACTTACTAAAACTCAGTCTTGTCAAATAAATCGATAAATAAATATTTATAAAACAACAATTTTCTAATTATTTTGCCATTTGTTTACTACATGTTATTTTATATTTTTAGTAGGTTCTAAACTGCCCATATACTTAAATTACATACTAGTTCAAGAACGAATATTAGAACTTGTGGCAAACAATTATATACTATAAAGATTCTAAACAAAACCATCGCTAAAAATAAAGAAATTTGATGTTATTTCCCAATATCTGAAATTTACGGCAACATCCGATCGTTTACAACAGTGAATCACGCTCTTCCTGAATTGAGAGAAAATAATTTTTAAATTTCGCAAAAGTTTTAAAAACATCCTATGTATAAAGGATGGTAAAGAGAAACCAATACATTCAACAAATTGATTCCAATTACAATGTTTATTATTACGACCTTTGCAATGATAGGATAATTAGAAAACTTTGTAAAGAAAACGGAAAGATTGCAGCTGTCATATTAACAAAAGGGTAACGTATGTAAAGAAATCATTGCAATTCAGATCAAAAAACAATAAATTTTACATATACATTGTACATGTAATCTGTCTAAGATAAAGAAAACCTGTTTCTTGCTTTATGGAAAGCAAAGTAAAACATTAAATATTTGCAATTTTCATCAAAATGATTTTTCTAATCTACTATAACTGTTTTTCTTTCTTTCTGATATATTTCTGATTATTCCTTTTTTAAGAGGATCCTGGGAGATAATAATGTCTATCGCTTATAGAAAACTTCTTATTAATTAGGGAAACTGTACTAATATATTTGTTTAAAACTGATCTGATTAGTAGAGATATAACTACATGCAGTCTTTAAAAATATTAATATAATCTTGAAACCAGGACTATTTAGAAAATATTTATGAATACATGATCGCTAATTACATCTTAATCTTTCTGTGTTTTTCAATGAATTTCTGTAATGAAAAAAAAAATGAGAAAGAATGAAAAAAGAGGGGTCAGGGCGTCAGGCTGTTCTGGAGGTGCGTTCTGAGTCTAGCTGTCGGGTCAACATTGCAAAACTGACTGCTAGCAGGTGCCCGTCTGTATATATACAGAAGTGACACCTATTGTTTTTCTTTCTCGCTACCGCATTGTGTAACTCACAGAGCTTCCTTTTGTCAGCGCCAGTGTAGTACTTCAAAGCGCTTCCGTTTGTGTACAATATCCATATTCACGAATACGCTGCAGTGTTAAATAAAAAAAAAACATCTTTTAATAAATAAAAAAACGTTTAATTGTTCACAATTATACACTTAACAACTGTTTCCGATTAAGCTATATTTTTATGTGGAGTTCATAGTATGGCTTGGGGTTTTTATTCTGATGGTATTCGTCATTTTTCAAAATGAAAAGATGAAATTTTAAGAAACATTTTGAGTAAAGGTAAGTCACTCCTGAAATTTGTTATATCAAGGATTTTTTGAGAAGTATATTTTGGATAAGTACTCATAAAGTGTAACTCGAAATCGCAAAGAAAATAGGGGGTCAGTGTGCATCCTACTGATCTATGGTACATTTAAGTTGACCTTTTTGCACTTAATTTCATCTCTTTGGTTAATTACTTTAACCCTTATATTTGATTAGATGTAAGCATGGCAATAAGTGTAATCTTATTTTACGTACAATAGTTTGAATAATATTTATCATTAAACAAATCTTGCAAATTAATGCGCGTAAATTATTGTGTGACCTTTTTGCACTAAAAATAACATATTTGGGGTATTAAAAAACTTAAGAGGCACAAGTATCGAGTAGTTTAAAATAATGAAAGAAAAAGGTGGGGTCAGTGATGTTAATTTTGAAATATTTGTCAAAATATGTGATTTTCAGGCAAAAAATGGTGTAAATTTGACCGTGACTTCTTTAATAATTTTCATTTTTTGGAAAAGTTTGTTGAGGGAAGGTGTAAAACAAAGTCTAAAAATATAAATCAAGACCTATATTATTAAATATTTTTAGCAATATCAAAACGGAAAATATTCTCCGAGTAAAAGTATGTGAGGCAAAATTTCCATTACATTAAATTTTATAAATGTGCAGATTTGCAGAATTTTCTGCTAAATATCCTTCCACCAAAAGAAATAGTCCCTCATAAATCTTGCTTCTTTGTAGATTTTTGAGCAGTTTTTTCATTGAATGTTAAAAAAATTACATTGTTGAATTTAAATATGTTATAAAGATTGAATTTTAATAAGTAGTTTTGAAGTAAAAGCTTCTGCTTGATTTTTTCTAAAAAGCTGACGAGTGACATACCTTAAATATACGTCATTTTACTGTAAACGGGTATCAGTAGGAAGGCGTCTACATTAACTGAATTATTCGTGACAATTATTATTGCTGCACTCTAACCGATCGGCAGTAGGACTTGATTACAGCGAATAAATACTGTAGCGTAATTAGAACCAGTAAAATAAAACATAGATTTTTTATTCAGTGGAGTTAAAGTCTATTTTCATTTTCTGTATTTGATTTATTGAAGAAAACATGTATGAGCAACTATGACAATTATAAACTTCCGGTACATGTAAATCAAGCGCAGAGTAATACTTACTACCAGTCTCATAGACAGACAATCAAAAAATCGACGAAGTATTATTTCAATTCATTTGATATCATTATAACTACATATTTAAACCATGTGTTTTACATAGAGATCTCCAAAAGATTCTAACTTCTTTCTTCTTTAAATTTCTTGAGCATTCAATCTTAGCAGAATTTTCAAATCATGTACGCGTGTGCTAATTAATTGCGAACTTATCCAAAATAAAACCTGGACATAAAGAAAAATATACTATAACTTCAATATTATATTTTGCTGTCGATGTTCATTTTATTATGCAAGCACATGTAACAAAACTTTCAGTTATCCCCATGTTTATTTTCAAATTATTTTCATAATTTGTAAGTTATGAAATTAAGAATTAACTGAGTGACAATGAATACAAAATTTGCAAAGTGACAGCTACACGTTTTTACTGACCCGGTAAATTTAAATGTCTTATTCTACATATTGATTTTATACTGAGTGGGAGTAACAACAAAATTTAGAAGATGACAACAATGAAAAACGAGATATGATTTGGAAATTCTAATTATTCTCTTTTTAAGATGCCGCAACAACAGCATAACTATTGATGGTATAAATATCATTAAAAATAGGCAATGAATGTTCAGGTCAGTAAAAATACATCTTTTCCATATTATTTTATTTGAAAGTAAATTTATTTCTAATTAATAAGTTGTAAATTTAATCTGTGACACATCACCGTATTTCTTCCCTATTTCTGCTTAAATCAATTAAATACCATTGAAAAATGTCTTTGTTTAAATTATCTCTTTTTTTATTTAATATCATTATTTAGACAATTGATTTAATTAATTTTTATAATTTTGATAAACAGTAACGAACAACTTTCAAGTAAAAGGTTTTTGAGACTTGCTGAAACTTTTTTCTGTCATTGTGATTGCGACCTGCTCATCGAAATTTTCTAAATGTGCCATGCAGTAGAATATGTCAGAAGCATTACCATTACCCTTACGACATGAACGATTTTATATTAGCACAGCAGAGATGTAACTTAATAAATTTTCAGATGTGGATCAAGAATTATTAGACAAAAACTACTATTTATCATGATGTTTAACAATAACATTGGTTGGATAAATTTTAATAAAAACAATTTCTAAATAATTGATATTTAAGTAATTGGTTGATATAAAAAATAAATAAATAAGATACATAAACATGTATATATCATTAAAAAATATGCCAAGAATACTTAATTAAATATCCTTGTATTCGTTCAAAAGAAATTATGCAAAAATTTAATTAAAATTAATTAAATGAACAAGAAGCAAACAGAATTTCAGTTTTATTGTTGACGATATTTGTACCTACTCATTTTGATTTGAAGAAAGTTTATAAATAAATAAATTTGAACATTAGATTACAATAAGTCTCATAATAAAAATAATTATTTTTGAGAAAAATAGCCTCAGTCTCACTCAGGATAACCTCAGTAGCAACAGTATTAAAACTCAGGGCTACTCAGTATCAGCTCAGAGCCTCAGAACCTCCTCAATACCCCTCAGTACCTCAACAGTACCAACAGAGTCAACCTCAGTACCTCTCAGTATGTCCTCAGTGTACAAGTAAATACCTCAGTGCTACTAAGGACTTCATCAGTTACTCAGTACCGGGCTCAGTACAACTCAGGATTTTCTCAGTACCACTCAGTACTTCCTCGGGGTTTTGTTGGATTCTCAGTGCTTTTTAGTTACAGTAGTGTACAAAGCAAACAAACAAATAAGCCAATAAAAAAAAACTAGTAACTTATTATACGTTTTTTATTGCATTTCTTTATATTCAAAATTCTTTATTTTGTGAAACAAAATGGAAGCCTTTCCCATTTTAGTTTTTTATTGCTTTCCCAAATAAAATCCTGCTTAACATCATTCAATTAATTTTGAATTTGTTACAGTTTATGTATTTTAATATTAGACAATCAATGCACAAAGAATTTTGTTGTAAAACAATTGGAAGAATTTTAATGAACAACTATATTAAGAATGATATGCACATAATTTGTTCAATTTTTTTTTCAATTATAGATAGTGAACAATGTTTATGATTAAGTCTTACTGTCATTTGAGATCAGATATCTCTTTTCAAACCCAACCATTTGGAAAAATGCCAATTAGGAAAAAGGTAAGCAGGTAAACAAGAAAAAGGTAAACATAACAAACTAAAAAATCCACACAAATATGTTAAGTGGTCTAATGCTCTATGCATGGGTAAAAGCAATACCATCTTTATGTATTTTGAGGAGTTTTTATATTATCATCATACATTCATTTTGAAAAAATAAATGGTTGAATTACAACAGATACTCTTGCTTACAATGCGATGTATTCACAATAGGTAGTGTGTCAAGATTGTTCAAACAATGTTTGTAATTGTTTCCAATTAAATGTGGATAATTCAATGTGAACAGTTTTACGATGTCATACCTAAAAAATTGAATACTCCAGTGAATCAAAAGAGATAAAATGAAGTAAATGCTTTTTGGGATTTCTTGTGCCCTTATTTTTTTTTTCTTTACTTATTTCTTATACATAACCTCTTTTAAAGTGACTCAGAATTTCAATGTTTAAAGAAATGGGCAATGTTTTCAAAAAGGTCCAGGTTATAAGAATCACATGTTTCATAAATTAAAACATGGATCGTAGCACTCACTTATATTGAAAGAAAACCCCACACATGTCATAAAATATTGTTTCCTAAATAAGAAAACCCTGAGCTGTCGATATAAATAAATGCCCAAACAAACGTCATTTATTTCAAGTTAAACAATTACCTGGCTTATTTAAAACTGAGTTCAGGTATTACACCTTTTATATAAAATGTCTTTGCTTTTGAATTTTTATTGTAAAGAGAGATAAAAGAAAGACCTATTCCTTTAGTAATCTGTTCATACGTTTAAGAAAAGAATCCCGCTTAGCACGTGTGGAATATTGTTGAGTTTGTTACATGCAGTTATAAAATTTAAAAGACAATTAGACACAATGAAAAATCAACATATTAGAAAAGTGGAGGAAAATGTAATTATAAATTATCTGCACATATACATTTTTTTAATGACACATGTAGGTGTTATGCTATATTAATTATGAGATCAATTATTTGAGCTTTTTTTTAAATTGCTGTCCAACATGTTTATGATATGAATCACGGTGCCTGTGACTCAGCTAAAAAATACATAGAATGCACTGAACCTTAAAGCTAAAACAATTTACATTCATTTGGTATGTTTTATGTTTAAAGTGCTGCACAAATAAAAAAAATTAATGCAGAGCAATATAGGTATTCGCACAATTTTGCATTCATTAGGTAGTTCTTTTATTTCATCAACTCCTTTTTTCTGCCGGTACATTTTGATATTATAGAAATTACCAAATAAATAAATAGTGAATAATGTTATGAACAACACTGGCTCTGCAGACATATTATATGCTGCCACATTAAAAACTGGTAAAAAAAATAAAGAGACAAAATAGAAAGATAATTTCCTAAAAAGAATCCTTTCTTTCAAATTTTTGTACTAATATTTGATATTATTTGGTATTCATAAATGGTAAATGTGATACCTGAATAGAGAAGTTACAAAATAACACCAATTCTAGCAAACTCAATGTGTTTTTACAAAAAAAAAATCACTGGATAATAACTAAATATTTAAAAGAGTTGGTCTTCACTCATTTTTTCAAGAGAGTGAATAATAAAAATGATGTTCAGTACAGTTAAGTCGCCCGATTGAAATATATCTCTCTCTCCTTAATTGGAGCGGGTGAGATGGTACAGGTGATATTTTGTAATTTAAAAGATGCGGTCTTAAATGCGATGGTATTTCATCGATTAGGTTTTCAATTTAAACTCGTAACGTGGTGTGACAGTTTTTTCGGTAGTAATACCGGCAGTATTTAGGTCAAGAATGAATTTCAGTAGTGAAAGGACATAATCAAATTTTAATACAAAATACATTTTATAAAATGGATAAATAAAATACAGTATCAATCGGTTACATTTTTCGAAATACGACGTCATTGTATTGATACATTTCAAAGTTTTAGACCGAAAAAGACTCAAACAGTCTCTTGGGTTACATTTATTTTCCGTAAGATAAAAATTCAATTTGGATATATACGAATATTTGGTTCATTTAATATGCAAGTGAATGATGGTTGAATCAGGAATATCAGCAGTTTCGTTTAAATTCTCCATTTCGTTAGTTCCATGATCGATACAATGACATTGTCAACAAAGCAGCACAGTTGATGATTACAATTAGAAATCAACGAAATATTGACTTGCCAAAAAATTGAAACTTTTTAAAACTGAATTTATTTTTATAAAGTGATTTTAGCATCACAAAACTTAAAAACTTATTGAAATAACATAGAATACCCTAATTTGTAATGAATAAAGATTGGGTCCATCAATGGACAGTCACGTGACAAGTGAATAGTATGTGTACTGATGTAAACAAATTTCAATATCACAGGGTCATACCCCAGTTGAAATGAAAAATTTCAGTTATCAATCGTTTCACCATATATTGTACTTTCTCGAAAGGGATGCTGCTTTAGATATAATTCGCTTCATATTAGTTAAAATGCCATGTAAATAGACTCATGTCGAAATATAGTTGAACTTTACCAAGTATTTTGTGTACTTATAATGTCACACTCTTGATTTAAAGAAAGCAACAGTACTTTTAAAGTTAAGGAAAATATCCTTTATCTATAAGAAAACATGGAAAAGATCTATTAAGTGTATGCCCTTGCAAAAAGGCGATTAAGTTTGGCACTTCGATGTTAAAAATGCCAAAAGTATAAAAAAAAAAAGAAGAAAACACGGTAAATTAATTAAATACCTTCTCTTGGTAATCATTGAATAATTGCACTAAACAAAGATTTTACATTGGTATTAATACTCTTTCTAAAATTCGTTAATATTGTCAAAAAAATTTCTTGATCTGCCTTTCACAGGACATAAAATATGTCATTTTTACCTAAATGACGTCATGTTGACAAGTTTATTGGCGATCAGTAACATGTTTATAAACTGCTGTGTGGGATTAACTAGCACCTATCTAAATACATTATTAGGTTTTGTTCTTGTTTAGTATACTTATACAGTTTAAAGTTGCCATTTTTTTTATTTCTGCTATTATGAATAATGTATATATTTTCTGTCTTTTTGAAGTCTTTTAAAACAATGCTTCGAAATATTCAACTTCTCATTAAAGGCAGATATATTTTACCCGGGGTTAAATTCCACACGAGGGAGGGGCTTATTTGTACATTTGTGAATGCCTTGGGGGCTAGCAGTCAACCTGTGGTCATCTGTCTCAATCTCTGTACACAAGAAGTGATTTAATACACAGTGAAATACCCTGATGCCAGACTTTACCAGTGTAGGGAATTTTGAGACAATTTAAATCAGAAGTTAAAAGTTTCTTAATAATCTTTTGATTTATTTTTAAATTTTGAAAACACCCCTACCAATTTAAAAGAAATTATAATTATATCATACTATAAATTCAAATATAATAATAAAGATTTTGTTAGATGTTAGTGAATATGTTAATTTAATAAACTCCAGTAACAACCAAATTAGACTTAGTTCATTCATCCCGAGGATCCCATCCTATAAATGAATAAAGAGCCTTGATAACTACATTTCATAAAAAAATATATAGTATGTTTATACTAATCTTAATGAGGCTTTGTCACCATGATACATGCTAAAATGATAATTGCTTGTAAGTTCTTATCTGAATAATAAAGAAAAACTATAAGTTACTCATGATTAAAAACATTTCTAAATATTTTTGAATTTGATAACTTTAAACAGTACTGATCTAAACTTAATAGAAACATTTTCACTTCAGGTTACCGTTTAGCATATTAAAATTAACATAGACATTTCATCAGAAAAAAAGTTTTAATGTACTAAGGTTCAAATTTTTAAAATTGTGTGTTATATATATTATAATACTTTCAAATACTAAAGGTATATTTAATTTATACATTATCAATCTAAAAAAATGTTAATAGTAATACAGTTTCTCTATAACATGTTCAGTAAACATTAAAGGATCAAATCTTCTAAAATTTGAAGGCCCTAAGAGTGTGAAAGAAGGTAAACCGGATATATACAGGGACAAGTAAGTAAATGTTAATCAAGTTCCAGCATCCAATGATGGACCTTCATGCACTTGATTGACAGGGCTACCCAGATCGGGTATTTATGAAGGCGGTGCTGAAATTCTCTGCCTTTAAGTGAATTTTTGACTGACTTTTTTCATATTATTATTTTTATTATTTATTTTTTTATTATTATATATATTATTATTTTTTCATACACCGTGCACGGGTGTGACTAGTCTACAGGGCATGTATTTCCTTCATTGAACGTGATCCCATATTTAACGTTTAAATGGTCGGTGTTTGTTCTGCTACTGATTTTTAACTTTTTTATGACTAAAAAAATTCGAAGATATCATTCGTTATTTCATATATTTCATAGAACAATTATAATTGGAAAAAAAGGAAGCTATTTTTTTTTAATTGTTAGTTGGTTAATTATTACAAAAATATTAAGATCAGTAACAGTTACCAAGGAAATAAAAACAAAATATATAAAAAAAACTGATATTGGCTCAACTCCTAACAGGTATGCAAAATACATGTATAACATAAATCAGAATACATGGACTTGTCACCTACTGAATGATTCTTACGGGAACCTGTACTATATAAAAGTAACAATTTGATTTACGTACCTCTTGAACGAAACCCTTTAACCAGACATGGATAGCTGTGCTTTAAGTATAGATTATTACAGGGTACCCCCTGAGTTGTTTTTAAAAATAAATTGATACAAACCTTTTAATTACGGTTCGTGTGTTTTTAATAGATTTTTCGTTAACACGTTTTAAATTACTCCTTTTTTCATTAAATATTTATTGTGTATTAGCTACCACAGAAATCATATACTGTTATCGTGAAAGTCCATATCTAGACCTATCATTTTTTGTAAATTGTGTCATTAATTGGAACTTTTAATCATATTAATTAAAGATTTATGGAAAAAAATGAATGCATAATTAATATTGTTTTAAAAGGCATTATATTTTCTGTAACCACTTTCAACATTTAATTTTTGTTACAGACATATAGTCTCAGATATTTTTTTTTTACCTTGGCTGGAAATAAAGCTACTCCAAAAAACATTGTTAAATCATATGAATTTTTAGTTATCATGCAGACGGGTTCTGAAGTTAATTTTTTTCTTCTTTTTTTTTTACATCTGCAGTTGAAGGGTTTCAATTTTGACTTTATTCGGCACTTACGGCCATTTTGAGCATTGGGGGATCTTTCTCGTACCGTCTGTTTATAAGTTTTAATCCGAAGAAACGGTAACTTTTACTTCAAAGGTGATATCAAATTTCAAAAGACTTCTTAAAACAGATGAACAAAACTTCAATGCACAACATGGTAGACTGCATTCATAAACGTACAACAAAAGCATTTGCTTAAAACAATTGATGTAAATATTGAAGAAATGAACAACGTTGTGTCATAGATCATTGAATGCGATGTTATGAAATAAGCACAGCACAATATAATTCTATGAAGTTCACTACACAGGGCATAATGGTGAAGAATCTGCAAAACTCATGTTTATAACACGTATACTATGCTCACTGAAGCAGTGCTCCGTATTTTTGTGTTTGAATATACTAGCTATACCCCATTCATTCCCATTTTGCTTACAACCTGAAGTAATCAATTTAATTATAGATAAATAAATCTATATCATAACTGAACGTTTTCATGTAACAAAGTGGTATGTATTTTTTTTTCCAACGTCGCCCTTTTTTTGAGTCTTGATCTTAGACATGAAGTTTTGAAAGTGCGCCCGGGTAAGGGTTTAGTATCAACCATTCTAGATTTTTATAAAATGTTACAGCATTTTGAATAAACATCATTAAGAGTCAATTGATCACATTATTTTATCCCCAGTTGCTTCTCATGATCTTTTCCTGCCCTAGAATGATTTTTTTTGCATTCTTTTTACCCATTTTGTCATATCTGAAATCGAAAGATTGCAGATTTAGCAGGTGAGGAAATTCCGGATCATAGATAGAGAATGCAGAAAATATAGACTGAGATTTAATCCTAGCAGCATGTCTGTGATTCTGATGTTGAGATTAGGTCAGGCTTGATTTAATTCAATCTTATCAAAGTTGATCAATGCGTAGATCCCTGACAACTGAAAACTATGTCAAAGTGCTTCCTTGAACCAGATAAATCTGGAAATAGCGTGTAATTAGTTCATTGTTCATTCTAAATATATTTGTCGTAGAAGAACAATAAAATCATACTGAGATTATATAACTATTGATTTTATATTCGTACATGTATTAATTGTTTGCTTAAATTTGCGTTATTCAATTAAGGAAAAGAAAAATAATCAAAAACTTTCCTTCGGCATTATGCTTAAATTCATCTCAGTTATTACAAGCAATACTGTATAGGGGGAAATTAACTCGTGGTGCTAATATTCGCTATATTCACGGTGTTGATGAAACCGTGCATTCAAGAAACAGTGAATAAGTTTTCAATAGGTATAGAAAAGGGAGGAAACTTTTATAATATACTAATTCCTCGAATTCAAGAAACAGCGACAGTGTCAGAGAAGAGAAAAACGTTAAAATTACAACCCGTGAAATTAATCCCCTCTACAGTAATAGAATAGGGTTTCCTTCTTTTCCTTCAACCTTTTGGGATGAGAACATTTTTGGATCTGTTTAGATTTCACCTATTCACAAATTTATTAAGAAATAATTCTGTTTTAAATGCGCCCGATCTTAGACGCCCCACCTGTGTAAAACGCGAAAGTTGCTACTAACAATAAACTAGGGGTGAATAAATAAGTGTATTCAGTATTGATTCCTTGATAAAGTATCAGTCACATTTTTCGGCGAAGTGGTATACAAGGACTGTTCAATAAATAATGTCCTGCGCACAATGACATACAACAAAGAAATCATATGTCATTAAGCTCGACTTTCTCTCATGATTGAATCTTTTATTAATTGATAACAGTTGTGAGAAGCTGAAAAACAAGGGATATTCGAGGCAGTGCTTTAAAAATGAATGGTAAAGAATCAGTACTGTAAACTAGAGTGAAATTAAACAACATTTAAATTGCTGTTATTTTTTTTAAGAATTCCAAAGAAATATTTACGGAAATATGTGAATTATACAACAACCGATGTCTGCTTTACAGATACCTGAGCAGGTGGATTTCAATTAACAAAAATCATAAAATGGGCATCACAAATGGGCACAGTCCTTGCAACTGGGATGTACAACAACCAATGTACTGTTTGCGAAAAGTCAATCAATTATTACTGATGATATGTGATTGACTTTAAGACACATGGCTACTTTGATATGCATCATTTTGGGGGGTAGTCCACACTGTTTTAAAGACATATTTAACTTTGAAAAAATATATGCTTAATGGCCATCCTTTGCCTTGACAAGTGAGTGAAAACTACAGCGTGTAGAAATAAAAAATGTAGTTATCCACGATTATGTGAAATTCCTACAGATAATGAAACTTGAATCCATTGTTTGAAAACGAATTTACAATAAGATGAACTTGACAAAACAGCAAAGGTCTGAGAAAAGCAAAGAATTGCAAGAAAACAAAAAAAAATTATGCCAATTTCTTAGATATCAGTGGTCTTATTTTTCAACTTACTATAAAGAGATACTGAAAGAATCTAGAAAGTAAACACATGTTTTGCAAAGAAAAAAATGATTATGAGAGGAAGGAACTAAATCAGGAATCCACTACATTAAATTTATTCATGACAGTGTCCAAACCCACACGTGCACTCCATAAAGAATACAGGCGTTTCGGGGATAAACAGAAAGTTAATGTCTTGTCACACCAACAATATTCCCAAGTTCTTTTAACCTATGACTTGTTTCATTTTCCAAACTTGAAAAACCACCTTTCATAAAGAACAACCAAGTCCAGGAAATCGTAGGATCTGTCATCCCCAGTATACGTAGGGCAATACTCCAAAATATGTTCCAAAACAATCAGAAATTGGATAAAAATCTGTCTGATTCAAAAACAAAATAATATTTAAGTGAAATCATTAAAAGTAAATCTCCGAAAATATTTGTTTCTTTCTGAGCACCGAGGCCATTGTTTATTGAGCAGCGCTCTTACGATGGGCAACTGATTCGTTTTTATAAATAAACAAAAACAATTAGCGTGGTTGCCGACCGGACACCCAGAGTATTCGAGTGAAGCGTTGGGTGTCATCAGGAGAAAATAAGTTGTAGATAGAAATCAGCTATATCTCGACCGATCTCCATACCACAACTCATCGGTTACCAATCAACAACACATCTTCCAAGGGTCCCCCGTATGGTTGAGTATTGTCAAGTGTCCATTGAATCTGAGATTAATGGAAGATGAGTTGTCGGCAACAGACATCGGCCTATCATTATTCAATGTTCGGCCAATCAGTGGTCCATAGTCGACTGGTGTACAACCAATCTTCTCCAATACATCACCGTCACCAGTCAAACATTGTGGGTTGATATCATCGATGAGAATTATTCAATGTCCGGTTGATGTCCGGCCAGCCGGATATTTGTGCCACGCGGGTTAAGAAATGTTTTCTGGTAGCACTAGGACTGCGATCATCGAAGGGAGTATGTCTGATGCTGTGTCAGATGTGTTCAGGACTACTTGACTGATGAGGACCAAGGTTTTAGTATTGCTCAAACCACCGATTACCACCGGTCAACAGCCACTGGCCGGGAAATTTATCTGAGGCTGAACTAATAAAAGAGTTCAAACTCTTGATTTTTTTTACAATGCTTTTCTTACCAGATCTTAGCAAAAATTTGATAATAGAATTTAAACGTTTTAGCTGAGCAACCTCCAATTTCCTTTTTTTCCATAAAAGTACATATTTAAGGTATCTTTATCAATCCAGAATTTCCAATTTTCTGTAAACTCTGATATCATTCGTTCATTTACAGTAAAATACTATCCAGTTCAAAATAAAAATCTTTTGCTAATGTACCAATCATATTTGTTCTTATTTTTTGCATAAAGGTCACGGAATTGTGATCTCTTTTTTAAGGAAAAAGAAAATCTTAATATCTTGCATAAAACTATTGAATGTTAAATTTATCCTTATGAGCATCTGAAGTAAACTTCTTACAAATGAGAAATGTTTTAAAGTCGTTTTATTTTCATTTCTGTTGTCTTGAGTGAGTAGTGATATCCATGCCATGTATTCCAATTTATACCGTCAGCAAATGCACATGGTTTCCCCGAAGGTACATCCCGTTCAGATTGGAGAGATGGCAATCGTTATACCACCAACCACCCTTATATGTTTGTGCACATGAATGTGAAGTATCGTGGTCCTTTGTATAGAACTGGGCCCCATTATGATCATTCATCAACGAGTCACCTATAAAAGTATACGGAGATAATGATGCCACATTTTGATAAAGGTTAAGAAACATAGTACAGTGTTACCTCGGTACTTTTGTCAGACAGATTTTGGCAATAAAGCGATGCTGGCAATATAAAGAGTTCTGTTTAAAGTCACAATGGAATGAGCCAAGCTGAAGATGAATACGTAATTTATTTCAGTTACAATCAAATGTCAATTCTTCTGCACATTTAAGTGGACTTTCATTTCTCTTTTTTACATGATTAATTTATTTTGTTCAATATTTTGACTGAAATAAAATGAAAATGACACAATTTTTATTTATTTCCTGCTCTTTCGCTCTTCTGTCATGATCAAAGAACTTAACAACCTGATTATAACCTACAGTGTCATTAGCAGATAAAGAATCTTGGAATCAATAGATTTTTAAGGTTTATCATCAATTGCAACTGAATCAGAAGTGGATTATTTCACTACCTTGTTCTGTTGGTTAAACATCATGCCTGACGAATGGAAAATCACGTGACAATGTAACCTATAATATAAAGAAATCTCAAAGAACGTTTTCTGTTTTACCTGCTGTCCCTTCGTAGTCTTCAACATGAAGATTATACCCATGGGCTTCATCACCGATGGAAAATCTTCTGTACAGAGCATATCTCTTTTCATTATTAAAGTCAGACATGTCTATCCGCAGTTCATAATATCCTTGGTTAACAATTTCATGTATTTGGTGGTTTCCTGAAAAAGAAGAAAAAGTTTAGAACAACATTTTTGATGGAAATTAGAAAAATCAATACAATTCCCTGAAGAAAACACCTATGATTATTTCTTTTCCATATTTAGTATTTCAAGGAGCATAGTTTATTTCATTTCAATATATTTATTAGAAAAAGATGTCACGTTTTATGTACAGACACTAATTAAAAAAAAAACATTCATACATGTAACATACCAAGCCAATATTCTCCTGACTTGTTACCAAAACCATACTTGTAGTCCTTCCAAGTCCGGAAAAAGTCTATCACCCCATCCATCCGTCTCTGTATAACCTAAAATATTGCTTGACCAAATGACCTCTCTTTGTGTCAAATACGAACGACACAGTGCTAAATAAGAAGTTGTTACCTAATATATGTTATCAAAAGAATTAGAGGATATTGGATTTACAAGGATAATGAAGTGCAGATCATGAAGTCGAGAAGGAAAGATTTAACAGAAAAAACATCACGAAAACATTTATCAAACATTTATCAATTTATGGGAAACTCAGCCAGAAAAGAAAAGATTCTTCAGATTTAAGGTCGACACCAACACGGGGTCAAAAAGCAAAGTTACCACATTCTCCAACAGAGTCTGTAGTGGATAAATCCCACTCGGTTAGCCAGACAAGCTTGGATTCGGTGTTGCATACTCTTTACGAGACGTCCAACGTCAATTTGGGGAAGGTTATTCTATATATTCCTGTTGCAATGCTACAGCAAGTTCTTGGACAATGACAGGAGGTTATTGACGTTAGCATAGCCCAGACAAGCTGGATAGGGAGAAAGGACCAGACTGAGTCCGGACCATAGGAATGTGGCTATATTCTGTTGTTGGAGATAATCTGTAACGACTCTGGACTTTTGACATCTTGCATTGTAATCTTGAAAAATGAAACTACGCCTATAACAACATGTAAACAGCACAACATGGCACATCATAAAATGCCAAGGTGTTGTTCCGGTAGGACCGCCTTGTGACATGTCCAACAACAACATTCAAGTCTGTTTTGCAAACAACAGTGTTGTCTCAACAAACTTTTACAGATCAACCCCGATAACGATCATGTGTTATGACATCAGTGTCATGCAAGCTTTCGTTACGTCGGCACCAAACCCTCCTGCGTCTGTCCAAGAAGTCCAAAGTGAACCTCAACTCATCTAAGAACATTCCGTGGTTCATCGGCGATTCGATGATAATGGCACCCTAGTCGGCCATATGTAACGATCCCTAAAACTGGGAATGACAAGGGGACGTTGGGCATGTAAATGAAATCCACGCAGTCGATTCCTGATGGTCTCAAGCCAGTTTCACTTCAATTTCAAGTTTAGACATATGATTCTCTGTTACCAGACAATTTTTCAAGCAAATAGTGAGGAAGAAACTGTCATGAGCCTGAGTTATTGCCCTTGGTTGATCGGATCGTGGTCTATTCTGGATATGTCTGGACCATTATCTGCTGATAACAGACATGGGATTTATTGTACTTGTCACAGCGACCTGTCTTATGCCAACCTTATGCATGCCTGGGGCATGTATACTTCATCCTGTGTTAAACGGTGCATGGTCTCTGTTAAATTAACGACTTCAACAATTGATATAATCTATTGCTTTTCTTCAAAATCTGGCATTTGTGGTACAACACACCTCATCAGCAGTAGCATCCCGTGCAGTTCGTGAGAGTGTGATTGATGTGTTTGGGTGATTTGTTTTTCTTTGAAAAAAAATGTACTTCTTTGTAAGAGATTATATGATATGGTTTAGTATCCCTTTATATATATGTAAATATTTTATCATAAACCTACAGTACTCTCTACCTTTTTAAATAATGAAATACGTTTGGTTATGTGCAGATACCAGATAGGCATGGTCATAATGACAACTCGGGAACGTAGTTGTATGTGATATGTCACATGTACCACAGTGTGACATATCACGAATATTTACGTTCCCGAGTTGTCATTATGGCCATGCCCATCTGGTATCTGCACATAACCAAAAGTATTTCTTTATTTAAAAAGGAAGGGGATACTGGAGTTCATGATTACGTTACAAAATCAGAGACGCTAACTATAACAGTCAGCAAAAAAAAAAAAGATCAGAAAAGCTCATTTGAACCAATATTAAACTGAAATAAAACAGATGATTTTTATTAATGTGGAAGCGAGTAATAATAAGAATGACACCAACAAACCGTCCAACCACCACCATCTGTATGTTGGTCACAAAAGACCTCCAACTGACCCCCTCCTTGTGGATAGATCGTGTAAACCTTGCTTTCAATGTAACCTTCCCATAATACATCTTGGCAGTCTCTTGGAAAATTTTCAACTACAAAATCAAACAAAAAAGAGAGAGTTTAAGAAATTAAAGTTTTTTGGGGGGGGTGATCAATTTATTTATCAGTTGTGCCAAGATATTCTTTGAAGATTTGATCAGATGATAAATTCACATAAGAAAAATAAAAATGAAAGATAAAAAAAATGCATTTATATTAAATACAGATTTTAAGAAGAATTACGGATTTATAAGTTATTGTTGTTTGTGAATTGTGAAAAGGGACGGAGTTGGGGAAGTGGACTTCTTAACGGGGATAATCGGTGATTTTCGTTAAAATATATGACTGTATTCGAAATTTTCAGAATATATGAAATAATAAAACTGTATCTTAATGAATAACATCAGAATAGTTATATTTCGGGGCATCAGGGAGGTATATACAGTATATGTACCTCTTTTAATATTAATTTAATTCCATAAGATCTTATGAGGTATACTACAAATTCCCACTTTGACTTTAAAGAATCGATCGGCATTTTCCCTAACCTATGGCAATCCAGCAACTTACCTTTGTCACAAACATAAGGATTCATATCTTTCATTGATTCAAAACTGAAATACTGACGAGAATTTGTTATACGTATTAGCAATTTCGAAAACGAGATATCAGCTGTATCGTTTCAAGTCATCAGTTCGTAAGTTCTGTTGTCGATACAATGGCCATCTCAGCAAATACAATTTAACATTAAGTCAAATACGCGTATAGACTAATATATTTTAATACTGATTGTAAAGCCATGATTTAAATTACACACCGAGTTGTCAAAACATTTTTGGTTTTTATCCCCCGAATATGACAGTAATCACACGGATGGTGTGATCATTTGAAAGGGTATGCTCATTCTCTATGGCACCTGTTCCCACCTCTGATGTTTTGGAAGTCCTTGTTTGCTCTGATCCTTTTTTTTGGTAATTTTTGATAAACTTTTGAGCTTGAATATGTTTCGTTATCTGCAAATATTTCATTAAAACGTTTTTTTTAACTAGAAAAACTGGATTAACTAGAAAAATATTTTATGAACAATATTTTGAATCTAATTTAAACCTATGGATAAAGTATGGAAGTTAAAGGAAAAAAAGTATCAAAACAACACTTGACAATTTGCGTTTCCTATTCTTTGCATATAATTAATGTTATAAGTGTATTGGTCGTAGAAGAACTCAGTCCCAAACACAAGTCAAACGTAGTCTCAAGTAAATTAGCATGGTAATGCATGCCGATATTTGTCTGTGAGGAAATGATGCCACTACAATCTTGATTTAATTAAGAATATCTTGAAAAATCATCTCTAGGTGAGCTACGTTGCGTATGTCCTGAATCGTAGTATGAATGATAAGAGATTACCTGCTGGGCCTAGTTGATGCCCTGGTTTATTTCCTTCAAATAAGAAACAAATAGTAGTGACAAAAAAGGTATTGACAAGCAAAACTGATTTCATGATTAATCGTCACAAGTTCGCGTTTTAACAATTATCAGATTATTCTTATGCTGTATAATTTATAGAAGCAACCTATCATATCAGTTTGAGAAAAGAAACACGTGTAAGATAGAATGTATTCTGAGGTGCACTGACCGACATCCATTTTTAATCTTTTACGTTCCTTCACAACTATCTGGTACCTATTGACAATAGGAGATCTATTATGATATGCATGTACGATTGTTTTATTTCCTACAGCAACTTTAATGTTCATATATATCTTATAATAAAAGTGTATTTTAAGTACTTTATCCTTACCCTTACAAAAGAGTTCTGTAAACTGTAATTAGCTGTCGTTTACTTTCAAAATATTTGCTATAGTAAATGAGAGTTTAATCATAATAAAACAAAATTTAAGAATTTTGCTTTGAATTTCATATCATTGCATGTATATCCTATATTCTGTAATTGCTATAAACATTTTTTTATGTTAAAAGGAAATTTTAGATGTACATGTATTTTTACATATTGTTACCAAAATTATATAATTGGTAACTATATATAAGGAAATTTTAAGGATCTACATCTTCCAAAACGTTCTAAAGTAAAGTTTTAAAATAAATCAAAATATAAAAAAATACAACATCCTTTAACTAAAGTAAACTACAGGTGTAGCAACATGTACCTAAAAATAAATTTGGATACATTTGTGTTGATCATTGATTCCTTTATTAAAGATACTTATTTACCTGTACGTATTAATGTGATGTTCAATTTTTTAAAACAAAACAAGAGAGAGAGAGAGAGAGAGAAAAGAAAAACTAAACAAACATGAACGCAATGCATCTGACTAAAATGTACAGATCAAATACTTATTTATTGTATAGATGTGCATCTCTTTATAATACTAATCCTTACTTTACTTATTGATTCCATGTGTTTTGATTGGAAGAGAGCAACTTCAAGAAAAAAGTTTACACATCGGTACATTTTTCAATCAGAACTACTTTCTTGACCAAGCATCTAGGTTATTGTGAAAACAATTAAAACAGCTATTTTTAGTTTGTTTTAGCTAAATTGTTATTACAAGAAACTTGAAATTTAATAAAACAAAACTGTCGACGAACAGCCCTAGGACCGAAAGACGATAATATTATGTCACTGTCGGATCACGAGTTTGAATTTTAAAAATCGCTCGACGTTCAATGTAATACAGGCAGATGAGCTCAGTTGGTATCGTTGAACGTGATAGGGAATATAAACGTACATCAGACTCTTGCCTCATAAGCATCAAATTCATATTTTTACATCGAAAGCCTTTATTCTTCCCAAATGTTTGAACAAACCAAAACAAATTGAGGGTGTCTTCAGTGTGCAACTTTCGCTCTGAGCGTTGTCCTTAATGTCAATATGCTCGTGGTCAAGAACGATTTATTATGGAGTTTACTCTTATTTACGATATTTGTTGACTTAAAAAACATTCTATGAGTTTTGAAAAAAAATATTTATTGATTTTTTGACAATTTAAATTGAACTTTATCGATATTCATCTTGATTACGGTTCCTTATGGCATAACTATTCCTACGCAGTACATAGATAACAGATTGTATGGAGGCCTCAAAGTGAAATGATTTTTATAATCTAAAAAAATCGGAAGTTATTGATGTGTAAACTCATGCCTTTTTACTCACAAACTTAACATCAAAGTGCTTTGCACTTTTATTTAGTTTGCGAGTAAAAAGGCATGAGTTTACAAAGCAATGAATTCTGAAAAAAAGAACGTTAAATCCTATAATGATTTAATGCACATGAAATGCAAAATTAGAGAAAATCTTAAAGCGCTTATCTATTGTATATTCTCCTTTTAGTAAGGGCTATTTAAATTTATTTTCATTGACTTCAAAAATATATGTGCAATAAAGATTTTAAAATCCAATTCGAGAAAACAAATGTTCCCATGATATGTTTTTGGACTATGAAATCAAATTTATTTTTATTTTATCTTTATTTTATTTTATCTTATCTTTATTTCAAAGGGCCTATTGTTGAATATGTCAGACATATTTTCCTTTGTTACATATCGTTTAACATCCCTCTCGAGGTTTTTCACTCATATGAAGACACCAACACAGGAGATATGTGAAGCAACCCCTAGTGATAATTAAAAACAATTTTGCAATTCCAACGCTTAATGATATTTCCATCATTTAGTGGCGTGTTGTCATTAGCGGTTGCTCCATAGTTAAAAATATTTGTCCTATACTCGGCATTTACGACATTTGAACAGTGAGGTACATGTATGTTGTTAGTGTCAGCACCTACTGATACATAGGACATCGGTATATACGGTCTAATTCAAAGGACCGATCTCGAAGTTCCACAGTGGGATTCGAACTCGCCACGTAATGATCAACTCCTTACTTCACGAGTATATAGCAGGCGCTCTAGCATTCTGTGGGCGTATTTGTTATTTACCAGAAAGGACCGGTGTAAAGACGAATTACGACCCCCATCGAATAATGACCGGGGGGTCATTTTTCAACGACAAAAAGTGACCCCCACCCGTAGAAAAAAATCATTTTTTGTAGAAAAAGGGTCGTAGGGGGTCATTATTTTATATGTCAGTCCTATAAAAAAAACCACATTGAAAAATGACCCCCTTTAAAGTGATACAAAATAAACACTCTTTGATATCTTTTTTTACAGCGAAACTAATTTTTACATTTTCTCTAACCAGAATGATACAAAAAGTCGTATGAGAAAATTAAGAGATGACAAGTACCCCTAACAATATATGAAAATGTGAAGTCGCAGTATGTAAATACCATACCAAGTTTCACAGCCTGTTCTAGATTAAAAAACAAGGAAACATATCATGATATCTTAACTGATTGAGAAGCAAGTACTAATTTATCATTTTGAAAAGTTTGAAAATCTTGTGACAAAGACTTTTCCGACATAGGTTCTACCTTAATTCTTGTTTTACTCCACCCTTTTACTCAGTTCTGAGTATATTTTGCAGAGAATTTAATATGAAAATCAGAACAAACATTTTCATTGTTGTAAGTCTTCTTATAATGCATATAATATATGAAAAGTTAATTGAAGACCATTTCTTTTTATGTCTCCGTAATCGAAGATTCGGGGATACATAGTTTTATCGTGTTCGTCTGTATGTCCGTCTGTCTATCTGGTGGTTTGTTTGTCCGCAAAAACCTAATTAACCTTTACCATAACTTTTCATTTATTGAAGCTATGACTTTCATATTTAATGTGTATATTCCTTGTGACAAGACCTTACTTTGGGTACCACCAAATTTGACCTTTTGACCTTTACCTTGGAGTTTGTCCCATTTTACACAAAAATGCCAAATTTTTACTTTGGTCATAACTTTTAAACGGTAGATACTAGTAATATGTAGTTTTTTGGCATTACCTTTCATTGGATGCTAAAAACCTTGTCCTTTTGACCTTGACCTTCGAGTTTTCCGTACTTATGATTTTTTTTTACCTTGGCCATAACTTTTGAACGGTAAGGGCTAGGGTATTCATACTTCACATATGTAATCCTTGTTACATTAAACATTTTCTTAAGGAATCATCAACTTTGACCTTTGAGTTTGACCTACCTTTCAAAAACTTATCCTTAGCCATTACTTATGAACAAGTGGTGCTAGGGTTTTCCTATTTTGTAGTTGTATTTCTTGTGAGAAGACCCTACTTTGGGTAACAATATATTTAAATTGCATTTAAGAAAAGTTTAATCTTCGCTATGTTGCCATACAGGGGCATAGCTGTTTCACAAACACATCTTTTTATATATGAGGATTTGCGGATAAGAGATGGATACCTTAAAGCGTAACAGACGGACGGACGGACATCCTGATCACTATATACCCTCCCGCTTTTCAAGCGGAGGATATAATAATAATAATACTGCTGATTTTTTCTGTCAGTTCGATGATTTCCACCATCAAAAAACAATGTTTACCTAAATCTTAAGGCTTGATAAATCTTTTACTCCTTTAGATTCTGAATCATTGCATTAACCTTAAAATATGGCTATAACTGTATAATGTTATGAGATCAACATATCATCAGTTTATTCCCAATAAGCTCAGGTGAGCATTTTGGCCAATATGCTTCTTTATCCATTTTTTTTTTTGCCCCCCTAAAAATTTTTCTACGGGGGTCATTTTTCTTCACGTGGGTTCTGCAAATTTTTAGGGAAGTGGCGCTTTTTCTACGGTCATTATTCCATGGGGATCATAATTCGTCTTTACACCGGATCAAACACGAGTAATATAAATAAACACTGGCAACAAACGCTAAGTTAATCTTAAGAACAAGCAAACCAAGAACAATAAATCTGTATATATTTTTTTATTTGATATAGAATTTTTTTTCCCATTTTCACTTCCGCCAATTATTTCAAATTGTACGATAAATTAAGGTTTTTCCTTCTACTCAGCAACATTGAAAATAAATAAAACTGCAAAAATTGAATATTAAATTTGTTTTTTTAAGCAACAACTCTCATGTGTTTAACCATTCAGGATACTATCCTATGAACAGTGAAACTATAAATTACTTTGCGGCTGGGTAGATGACATCATTAAAAAATATTATATACAGTTAGATTGAGATGCTTTTAAAGGTGATGCATTTGGATACCATCATAGAAAGCAGTTTTATACAAAAGACATAGACAACGTCTCTAAATGTTCGAACATATGTAAGGGAGCATGTTGGTACGGTCAATGTCACTCCTCTAACTTGAATGGACAATATCTCAGAGGAACAACAAGTTTGTATGCTACTGGTGTTATATGCGACACCTGGCATGATCAATACTACTCTCTCTACATGTAGCGCCTCTGTCCTTAAGCTACGTCATCTCTAACACAATAGGTGACGGTATTCTAAATATTACATAAAATTATATGGAATTACAAAAAGTAGAAAAAGTGGATTGGCACATGTAGCTTCATATCATTGTTATTGTACAGAATACATGTAGGTATTAAAAGCAGCTCTTCGAAAAGAAATTATAACAACAGAACGGTCATCAATCCCATATTTTTTTCAGACAGGTGAGTTACTTATCTGTAGCTTTATGAATTATATATATTTGTATTTCTGTGTTGTATTAAGGTCGACGGAGCATCATCCTGGAGCCTGTTAGAGAGTAAGTATGGCCCTTGAATGGATGCCAGTTAATGCCCTCGCCATGATTGTTGTTACCATACTCTCCATTTAAGTGAGAACGGTGTCCATTATTATACCACCAAGCACCTCTCCACTTCTCTGCATTATTATGAGAGACTTTGTCGTTATCCTTATCATACGTTGAAAACTGTGCATCGTTGTTACAATTATAAAAGTTGCATGAAATGCCATCACCTACGGACAGAAAAATGTATTTCATAACAAAACCTTTTAGAGAATAACAAAATGGCTATTGCTAACATAGGATTGGTCCTAGTTCTTTATGTCTTTTTTAATAGTGGTTAAATGAAATAACGTTCTAATTTGATTAACCAATGTTTTTTTTTTTTTTTTTTTTTTGATGTGAACATGAATTACAGTTTCTGATTTATTTTATAAACATACAGATTTTTTAAATACAAAATTGGTTATATACACAATAAAAAAACATATTTACAATACTTTTTAAATACACTTATTATAATGTTTCTTAAGCATTTTTTCCTGTACAGATGAATATGACAATTAATATCAGGGTACATGAGGATTAATTAATTTTTTTGCTTTATTTTCTGTTTGTTTCTGGTTGCTGCTTAAAATTTTATTTTAGCCTTACCACGAACACATGCATATGGCGGGTGTGACAGGTAGGGAGGGGATGCTCACTACTTCATGGCATCTGATCCCACCTCTTATGTCTTCGTGTTTATTTTGTACAAAATTTATATTTCATACAGAACTTCGAGCTCGAATACTGTTCGTTATCTCCATAAATCACATATCAACTCCGAAGCTATATTAAAGAAAATGGGAAATAATCGATTCGACTATGATACTGTAAATCACTTTTTATTCGCTAGAACTTTATTTTCGCGTACTAACGCGAGACAATGCGTTCGCAAAAATTTAATTCTCGCGTATAAAAGTATTCCTTACGATTATATAGAGGGATAACAACTATTCGTGAAAATTATGTTTCGCTTATAAAGAGTCAATAACAATTTCGCGAAAATAAGGTGTCGCGAAAATTTAGTCATCTACAGTATATAAAAAGCAAATCCAATGACAATTCATTGACATCTCACACATCGGGAGCAGAGTACGTAAATGTAGAATTCTTAAATATGGAGGCGAGATCAAATGTCATACACGAGTAAGCATAAGGTTGCAGTTGGTGTACCACTTCTCAGGTTTAATCTTCTTGAATCAATAAGAGTCATTTCAGTCTTTTTATTTTCTTTTCAAAATAATTATTCAACTATTATAAACTCACTTAATTGCCGTCGGATTCTGCCATTTTCCAAGCCAAAACATACACACATAGTTGATGAAACCACTCGAAAGGGATGATTGCACAATTATAGCATCTGATTTCACCTCTGAAACTGAAACTCTTCGATTGTTGTGCTCTCAATTTGCGTTGTATCTTTTGGGCTTCATTACTGTGCGTTATCTTCATATTTTATCTTACATATATAGAATAGTTTTGTAAGCAAATTCAAAAAGAGAATTGCCTGGAATTAATGATTTGATAACAAAAAGTCAGAAGTTCATAATGAATTTAAAGTTGGATTACAAACGGTCATACGAGGTTGTACTATGTAAACATTTCTACAAATGATATTGCATGCACTTCAGGGGTTAAGGAAATAGTCAAATACAAAAATCGTCATCAATATCAAAAAGCCCATACAATATTATGCCCTTGTACATAAACATTAAAAACAATTAGACAATTAGAAAAATATGATCGAGGGTTGTCCGTAAAGTTCATGGACAATGTTGATACATGTAATTACTGACAAACATTGAAATAATATTTGAAGCAATTATTTTCATTCAATTAATATCTTATTTTATACATAATTATGCAAATTTTAAACAAAAACAAAGCACAAATAGTTATATTTTCATATATCACACACACACACACACCCTGACACACACGACAAACACTCATATCCTGGAGCACTAAAACGAAAATCCCGACGTAAAAACCTTACCACATGTAACTTTTCTCAACACAGTCTACGTATTACTAATAGAAGGGTATGGAGATAACGAACAGTATTCAATCTCAAAGTCCATAAATCAACACAAAATAAGAGTAGAGCAAACACGGACCCCCAAAACATCAGAGGTGGGATCAGGTGCCATCGAGGAGTGAGCATCCCCTGCCGACCAGTCACACCCTCCGTGTGCTCCTTGTCATGAACAGGAAATAACGGTAAAAATCCGTCGTCAATTCAGTGTATAAATAATGGACTAACAATTGGTATGAAAAACGTCAGTCAGCATTTGAATCAATGATAAACTGTATTTGCTGACAAGGTAATTGTATCGACAATAGAACTTACGAAATGATGACTTTAAACGAGACGGCTGATATTCTTGTTTGTCAATAATTTACCTCGTTTTAGAAATTGTTCATACGTAGAGCATGCTCTTGCGTATCGAATCAACTGAGATATATATACTCCAGATATGAAGGTATGAAGGCAGGAGATGAAGGCATATTGCTGCATAAGTAAGGGAAGTTGACGATAGAAAAGATAAAGTCATCACGTTTATCATATAGCTTGGTTGTTAGATTACCATTAGTGTCTTTTTCAAGTAAAATATTCAAGTATGAAACAGAAGTTTCGGACTATGTGGTATCTTTTATCTCAAGCTCACAAGGATATATCGTACATGTATCGACGTAGGAATTGAAATTACTATTATTAATTGACAATACGTCGTCGATATATCTAAATGTCGAGTTGAAGGCCACAGCAAGTATTTTCTTCTTTTCATACATACATTCTGCTTCATATAAATATAAAAATAAGTCTGCTTATAACAGGGTGCAATTTGTACCCATGGGAATTCCAATAGACTGTTGGAAAACCTGGTCTCCAAAAACCACATAGATGTTGTCAACTTCAGAGTACTTATGGATGCAATCAGAATCTGCTTTAACAAAATAATTTTGCAAATGACCAATGACGAGGTAAGTAAATTTAAGAGTTCCATTTCTATTGAAGAAGCAGCTGTCAATGATATGTAAAAGCCTGGAATTTGATTTGTTGAATTGTTGTGTATAAAGTTGAAAAGTCGTAAGTTTTTAAGCTGATGATTTTTGTAAAGTCTTGTGATTTCAAAGGTCTTAGAATTTTTTAGCATCCACATCTAATTCACACTACTTCTTGAATATATAGTTGCACAGTACGCTTGAAGTTTTTCCATCACTACTGTCAATATCTTAGTGAGGAGTAACGAAAGAGGCTAAAACATTTTTTATGTCTTTTTAAGCAGTATTCAAAAATATGTACAAAATGTTCAGATTTCATATTTCTAATAATATTTTACACTTCCTGTCTTAGATCCTGCAAATCATCAAACATTTGTCCGCGTAAAAACGATTTTATTTAAGGAAATAAGGCAAAGTCACGTTACGAAATTCATTTTATACAGCACTGCTATCTAGGAATGATGGTTTTCCTTCAAGCATGTTATCCTGTAAACTGTTCTTCCCATCTGAAAATTTTATATTCCACTTGAACACTTAAGAACGGCTTCCTTTACTATACTTTTCCGACTGTTTTTTTTTTCAGGATTGATGGGTCTCTGATGGTATTTTTCAGATGCCTACACAGAATTTCATAACTGCTCTTTGCTCCACCTTTTCCGAAAACGTCCCTTTTCGAACAATGCTTATTGTCTTAATAGATTCTAACCTCAATTTCTCAGCCATTTCTAAACTCTGAACGTTCCGTTTTGCAGGTTTGAAGATTTAACTTTTGTCAACCTCATAATGTAAAAGCAAATCGAATTTTCGCGGAATTATACAGAAAACAAAATTTATGAAATTTATAAAGTGATAAATGATTTTTAATTAAAATTTTACGGAGCTCCGGGACACCATGTAAAATCAGTGAACTGATTTAAATGTAAAAAATATGAATGCTTTAGAAATAAAAAAAATATTATAGCTTTTTGTAGTAAAGTTGAGTGGATGAATGTTGATTTTTGTGTACCTAATCCCTTTCTTTGAATTTTCATTTGTTACACATTACGATTTGTTTTGGAAATTTTAGACTATTTTCTGTCCACTTTCTTAGTTTGTGCTGAACATCCTAGCATTTCTTTTTGTCAGAATTACTGTTTGCTTTTGTATTTGATTGTTAGTATTTTTACTTAGGACAATCAGTATGCAGAAATATATAATTTATGTGCAGTTTGTTTCTAAAAGGTTCTAAAATTCTTTTCAACTGGTATTACAGGTTCAAATAAAGATATGAAATTGAAACTCTCATGTGGAGAATCAAATACTTTGTTTTGGCTAGTGGGCCTTTGGTATTGTTTTTTTTTAGTTAAACTTTGCTACAATATTTATGTTTTAGACACTGGACTATACTGTATGTCCGATATCGCGATAGCGGTCATGCACTGTGTACCGAAACGTAGGATTATGTTTATATCATGGATCCAAGTTCTATATTGACATACAATTTATATACATATGTTAAGCGAAAAGATCTCTTCAGAACAACAGAGCCATGTTTTTCAAATTTATATTAAAGCATTATTTTATTGGTTTTGTGAATTAGAATTTAATCAAACAATCAAGATCACTTTTGGTCCGCATCAAGAGGTCTAAATCATATTTAACTGATGATGAAGTACATAAAAACCAAATGACCCAGATGATTGGTTTAGCGCTTAGGCCTCTTGAATGTCTGATTTGATACCGGTATTCTTGTATTTCTTTAAATAGAGTAGTTTGAAGTTAAAGATACATGTAGGGTATTGTTTTGTTCTAGAAGCATTTTTGAAATTTAAGATCTGTTTTGCTCGACAAAAAAGTTGTTAGGTGTTTGATAACGTCATTAATGAACGTATATCATGGGTTTGTTATATGTCATTTAAATGAATGCGTAGGTTCAAAATTTATTTAGAGAGATGATAGTAGTGCAACATCTGATAGGAAGATATTGGATTCAGGTAATAAGATAACATTTGTTTATTTTCGAGAATAACATGTTTTTACTATAATTTCATAATTCAAAAACTCATAAACAAAACCCAAAACAACTTTTATAAAGGAATTTACTCAAAACCGTTTTAATTCTTAGCTGCCTTGGGGCCACAGAGCGTAACTTTGTTTCATTGGTACAGAAATGAATACATTCCTAAAGAAGGCAAACACAATGACATCAACAAACTTAATGAACTGTAAAGTTTTCTAAAAGTCTAATTAGTTGCAGATTCAAAATCGTACTAAAAGTTCGCTCAATATGTTATGAGAAGCTAAAATATTTTAAAACACAATACGACTAAAACTTTATAAATGTATGGTTGTGAAGATTTTTATATTGAGTTGAAAAAAAATGATTTTGTAATTAATCGGCCATCAACTGTTGATAACTCTGACAGACAACACATGACAAACTTTGCATTTTCTCTAACTTCCACATAGAAATAAATTATCAGAGAACTAAAGATCTGAGGGAAAATATTGTCTTTATTTATTAGCTTCATTTTTTCTCAACAGTTAAAAGCGGAGCAAGCAATAGGCCTCTTCTGGGTTTCTTCGTCCGACTGCCACTCTGATTATCTATTCGTCTTTTTCTCTGCTTTTTTGACAATTGCAGATATTGAGTTGATTTGTTGGTATGTGAATTTTCCTTGATAAGTTATAGATAAAATATTGCATATCGTTCCTCTTCGATAATTTTTTGACGGAATTATGGCATTTTCAATTTTTAATGGGAGCCAGGTTACACTTGCCGGTAATGGACTTTTATTGCTAATGCAATACTTTAAAAATGCTCCTTTTTATTTGCATGAGATTCCTTAGAGCTAAATAAGGACTTAAATCCATCTTATTTATATGATTTTACAATGTCGTGAATAGCTGCTTAAGCTTTCAATGCATATGATATTGCAAATGAATTTATACATTGAGAGAGACCCCGCTTAATTGTGCAAACATATTTTGCTTTCTGGAGTTTAATTTCTACAAAACATGATCGATGTAATTTTTTGACGTGATTGAGTTTTCACATCTTGACTTCAAATCAACTTTACTTGTGCATCCTTTTTTCTCCTTGACTCTCTTTTGGCATTAAAAAAGAAGTACTCTAGATGTATTTTATTTCTCTGTAGCCAGTTAAAACATGTTCTAGATCTAAACAAGTTTTTCATAGAAAACTTTGGAGGATGCTGGAAAAAGAAACCTCTCCCCCTTTCTGACGTCATTTTCAAGGCCTTGTTTGTTTGGACACTCCATGTGAAAATTACGATTAATTTTCATAGAACTTCTGGAATGAGGTAAAAACTGTATATTCTATGGAACAATAGTGTCCCAACACGTACCTGAATCAACGAGATTTATGGATGTCTAATGTGCATATCAAAAGAGTTATTTTCAGTTACACTTAGGTTGAAAAACCGTAGTGTTTGAGGTTGCGCCGCCTGGACATACAAAATTGCTTACGAAAACATTACTACTTTATAACAAAATAAAATTAATGATTTGTGGTTTATTCTATAAATAAAAAATAGTATGCGTAGTAGATATTTTAAAATTCATTTATGTGCCTAAGGCGGTATTAATTTTATGGCGTTAGTCCAGAACTTTTTGATACCCCCTCGTACATAGCAGGTTTCAATAAATGTGCTACCTAGCTTTCTATAGTCCTTAATTAAAAAAAATAATGAGCAATGAAAGAGAAACTTCAAGAGTACTGCACAACAATATATTCAAGAGGAGGTATAAATAAGACGTGGTTATTTGAAAACTCTAAGGTACTTTAAGAAAACTTGAAATCACAAAAAATTACAAAATTCAATAACATAAAAAAGTACGACTTTATACAACTATTCCATCCAATAAATTTAAGTCCCAGCTGAACTAATCTTGTCATCGATCATATGAAAATTTAAGTTATTCTGATTGTACACAGATGCTTTATTGTCTGACCGACAGTATTTATGTAGCTTCTAGAGATCAGGCTCCAAGACCATAAAATGGGAACAGACTGAAGTCAAAATTTCAAATCAATATAACTATTGATATAACTTTGATAACAAACCAAATTTTTTACAATATGTTTGAATGAAAATATTATTCAAACTTACATCTTTTTCATGAGGTATGTATTATAAATTACAACTGGAAGCTATTCAAGATCAAAACCTCGACTGAAGTCTGTTCTCAGTTTATGGTCTCCAAACAAGGACCTACGGCAATCTGTAAGAACCCTCATGGATATCAAATTGCTGATGTTACATGTATTGGCAGACCAATTATTGTATTGATATTAGGAAGAATCTATCTAAAAAAGAATAGAGATTGGTATCGGTAAATTAAATGTGAAAATAAAAAAAAAACTTGCTGTGGCCGTTAGATGGACCTTTAGATGTATAAATAGCTCAATTCACATATAGACTCAATATAATCGAGTGAATTTGAAAACAAAAGACACCACAGAATCTGTCACATCTGTTCTATATTTAAATATTTTGCCATCAAAAGACGTTAATGGTAATATAATTTAACAGCAGTACTGAAATTATTGATGACTTCACATTTTCTATTGTCCGTTCTCCTTACTTGTGTAATTTACCCTTATCATCTGCCTGTTTTTGTCTCCATCTAATTTCTGATTTTAAAAAACACGCTGTATGAGCGGACAATTTCTCAAACAAAGTAAGTTACTGACAAATTAGTTGATACACCCACAATATCAACATTTTCTTACAAAGGCTTCATTTGGTATGTTTAATTAGTCGGCAGGGAATGCTAACTCTTCCATGGCACCTGATCCCACCTATATTGGATTGGAGATCACGCAGCATTGTTATGGCTGAAATAAGGAGGCGGGGCCTAATTTATACGGGAAAAGTTTACTGTGACGTCACACTAAAATATGACTTTTATTTATTTCTCATAATACCAGAAAATGAAATAATTTGCGATTTTAAAGTGCATGACATAATAAACAACACTAAAACTTATCAATGCATTTTTCAAAAGTTGCTGGTTAAATCCTATATAGCTGGTTATAAACAGATCACTGATCTCGATTAACTTGTCAATCATGACGTCATTTTGGTAAAAATGACGTATTTTATGTGCTATGAGAGGCAGATTGAAGAATTTAATAACAATGAAAAATGTGTTTTATTATAAAATAGAATGTTATTTACAGGTTTTAAATTGGCAATTAATACCAATGTATATTCTTTGTTCGGTGCGATTATTCATTAACTATCTAGAGAATGTATTTAAATAATTTTGTCATGTTTAAATGTTCAGGTTAGATATATTTTACATCGAAGTGTCTCATTATATCGTTCTTTCGCAAGGGCATGCACTAAATAAATCTTAACCATTTTACGAATATAAATAAAGGATATGTTCCTTAACTTGAAAAGTGCTGCTTTTTTTTCGTTAATTTCTCATAGTAAGCATTAAGAGTGCTGCGCAGTGTTTTCTCTGTTGATATTTTTTTATTATTGTTTTATGGACTTTTGATCTTGAATACTGTTTGTTATCTCCATATGTTTCATTTTGAATCAATGACCTTGTCAGCAAATACCTTCAATCAATAAATCGACTGCGGACTTACGTTCTTCATTCTTATTGTTAGGCCATTATTTACACACTGAATAGTCTAAACTTTTTGTTAACCCAATCAAATGGAGCAGCATATTTCGGGTTTAGTCTGGTGTACAGCGGACGTTTTTTCCTGGACCTGATCAAATCGCTGTTCGCTATGCTTCCGATTTGTGTTTTTTTTTTCAATAGAAATTTTAGCTTGAATGATGTCCATTGTTTTCATATTTCAGGAATACCTTAAGTTTAAATCTATTCTGAATATTCAGCATTGATGTTTCCAGAAAAAAATAAAACTACCAATCGACCTTGTTTTTACCACCAAAGTCAGGAGAGGGCAAACAAATATAATTTAAAGAGGGTTTTACTTTCGTAAAATACTTTTGCATATTACAATGAATAGTGCATGGTACTACTATACCCATAAAATGTTTAAGTCAAGATCCTTCATAAAGTATGTTTCATCTTATACATAGATTGTCAATACCAATCTTTTTGCAGTGACTTTAACAACACAAATAAACAAAATAGTAAAGACACCTGCAAACTGCAAAAAAGTTTATTTTTCCATAAAAAAAATTATTTAGCAATTACATTGAATTTGCTTTGTGCACAATGTTAATGAATATGATATTGGTCTAAATGGATTAGCTGAAAGGACATTCTAATTGTTTGTTTTCCTTGAAGACGGCTTTTTAGACGTATGGAAACAGGTCAACCTCACTGCATTGACACCTGTATTCACCACCATACCCTGCTAATGCACAGCGATTGACATCAAGATGACAATTAGCGGTAAGATAGCCGATCCCTGTACAATACTTCAAACATTCCATTGCATTGCATTCCGACAGGTCGAAGCAGGGCCCTTCCACAAGAGACACAGAAGTTGTGACATCAATACTTACGGCTGCTAATAGCAGAACACCAAGAGAAAAAGGTAACAGACTCATCATCTGTAAAATGAGTTCATGTTTTTATTAAGAAGAAATCAAAAATAATATCAAGACAGGCAGTTTTATTCCGATATCAATCTACTTTAAATAAAAATGATTGTTTTACAAAGGAGGAAATTCTTCAAAGGTAATGAACACTTTATTTGGAGCTACGTATTAAGAAATGCAGACTAAAGACTTCATTGGGAATATATTATTTACTGTGGTTTGATTAGATTTTTTTTACAGGAATGTGTTTTCTTTTTATCAAATCATTGCAATTAATGAAGTTTAAGTTGCATGACTTATTAGATAACACGTTATTTAGCATTTCGTTTTTTTTATATTTAATAACTGATCACCTAATTTTTTTCATAATTGAAAGTTTTATGAATGTGTTAATTTCAAACCAGGATTAATTAGATAAATGGATATTTTTTTTTACTACTGACATACATACTTTATACCACAATTTTAGATATGAAATTAAGAGAAAGAAAGAGCTTGTATTGCTGGCTTTTAAGCATTGCAAGACCAAGGAATGAATAATGAAACAAATGCATTTCACTTACCTTATGTTACTGTATCTGATAACTCTACTACACTAGAGTAAAACTTTATTTGTCTCATAGCCAATTTGACTCGTTTTATATACCCTAAAATTACAACAAAATTGATTGCATTGAAAGAAAAAAATGAACATTTGTTGATGCGTAATTTTTGAATAATGATGGATTTATTTGTAATTTTCTGATGTTGCAAAAAGGTGTAATGAATGGATTACAAGTAGGTATTCGAGCGCTTATGAAATTAATGGATATACGTGAAAATAAAAATAGTGGCTAGTTAGTCGACAGAAAATTATAATGTTCACAGTACATGTGATATTGGATATATCAAATCTTTAGTATGGATTTACAAATTACATTACTACCTTATGCAAATAAAACTGACATAGAATACATTACGGTCTTTCGAATGCTGTCAACATATCAGAATGGCTGAATATTCCATTAGCGGCTTTTTCGAAAGCCAGTTCTGTCAGTGGACCTATATCTTTCATCTTTTGCACATGTATATATTTCTTATATATCAATATGCTGACTGAAAGCCAACTTTCTAAAACAAATCTATTTTTCGAAACCTTGCACACAGTAAGTATGTTGTATTTAACATTTTTCCTACACTTGTGCTCTAAAATAGCACTATCAACTAGTATTAACAAAAGAATTGAAGTAATAACAGAGAATGGGGTCTAGCTAAAAGAACAGAAAGAAGCTTTAACTGATTTATGATATCTTAAGTTCTAAAGAACGAAGAATTTACTTATACAAGGAAACTGAATTTTTAATCTGTTTGAGAAGAGCTTTCAGTTCAAAGAAAGAATGGCATTATCGATCAAAGGTTTAAACATAAGGGAAGCAAAAAGCCTGTTATTTTCATTGCATAAAGTCTGCACTTAGGAAATAATTGATTGATTGTACATGTTTGTAGAAATTTTAACTCCTATGGAGACGCCACCACTCGCTGGTGCAGAGCTTCAAATTTTGTCACATATTTGGCACTTACGGCGATTGAGTAGCTTTTTTTGTGCCAGAATCAATTTCTACACGGTTTATACGGTCTCATCTGAGTGACCTGTCCCCCGCCTCGCTACTGGGAAGGATACACTATATTGAGAAAATGGCTTTAAGATATACAACAACGTTCGTCTATTACAAACTGATTGCAAATCATAGCTATGATTAAAGATTCAAACTTGGTCAAAACCAAGGTAAAGGTCAAAACCAAGGAAAATACTTGTCACAAGAAATACGCTGATAAAATACAAATGCTTAATTACCAAGTGTTAAAAAGTTATGAATTAGGTTAAGAAAGTCAAAGGCCCATTTTGAATGTAAAAGAAATATTTAAAAAAAAAAAACATCACTAGCATTGAAAGCAATTTGCATAATCATTACACTGAAAAAAGTACGAAAGTCCTAACGCATAATTGCCAAAAGATCCAATGTGCTGGTACCCACACAAAGAATAAACAAGGAATACGCATGTAAAATTCTAAAAAATATAGCACCACCTAATACAACGTTATCGATTACGATAACATTTTGAGGAAGAATGGACAGACATACAGACGAACAGACAGGGCAATAACTGTATAAAAAGTAAACAAAAAGTGTTTCGTAATAAAATTCAAATACTATGAATGGAAAGTACATTTTGGTTGCGTTTAAATGTTATTTATTTCAATTCCCTAGGTTCTTTCTAAAATGAAAAAAAATATATATATATATGTAGAATATACAATGTAGCAGACTCCCTTCCACAACAGTTTTTGTGTTAATTTTCAAACACATAGCCGATAATACATTGTTTAGGTTTAACAAATATTTCAACTGCGCAGTTACATTTGCACTAAACAGATCTGCTACATTATATTTTTTCGTCACTTTATGTGTATATCAATTATAATGACAAATCAAAAGTATTCGAACACCTACTTTATGCCGGAAGTTATAACACAACTGATTTAATCTGTTGATGGCGAAATTTGTCATGTACTGAGATTGTTGAGATTTCGAGCTAAATATGTCAATTTGTTGATGGGTTTTTAAACGTTCAAGGTCAGTGTATCTGGCATTTACATAATTGCAACATTTTTTTATTCATCCACAGGTTACGAGAACGTTCGCCATTCTTGTGAGTGCATAGAATACTTATTATACCCCCCGCTTGAAAAGCGGGAGGGTATATAGTAATCGTTAATTCCGTCCGTCTGTACGTCCGTCCGTCTGTCCGTCCGTCCGTCTGTTACGCTTTTGGGTACCCATCTCTTATCCGCAACTCCTCTTATACCACTGAATGAAATTTGATGCAACTTTCACAGAATCTTTATTACATATTGCCATTGTGCACCTCCTATTTTACTTTTTGATCGGACACATATTTTGGGTTTCCCGGCCACAGGAAAACATGGACTTTTTCACCAGTTATAACCATATGGGAGGCGGGGGGTATCATTTAGTGAGCTCATCGCTCACCGTACCTCTAGTTTCACTTTTCATTTCACTAGATACATATTTTTGTCTTTGATTTTTTTTTGCAAAAAACCTGGACAAGTATTATGAAGTATCATTAAAAATATATGATAAACAGTTTTTATGTATTTCATCCAAAAAGACATGAATTAAAGAAAAAAAATCTTTTTTGAAAACATCTATAAGTAATTATTTAGCTTAATATTCGGCTAATTAAACAGTATTGTTTTCTCATATATATTCATGGTTTATGCATAACAAACGAATAGGTTGTTCATTTTTTTTTCTGCATAAAGTTTTACCTATTTGAGAGATAAAACATCATTGGCCAGTTCTATAACAGTATTATCCATATATACTAGTATTTTCTCGAAAAAAAGCTAAACAAAAATAATTTATGGTTTTATCTTTATTTTGGGGGTGGGGATGGGAAATATTCTTTGTTTTCGAGGTATGAAGATACCTACAAATTCATGAACACCACAAAATCTAAATATTCTCAATCATTGAAATCGATTCTCCACATACAAATATTTTTTTCCTCAAGCCTTGAAAATTTGACCCCACGAAAATATGTGATTTTTGCAGTACTTGTGTATTGATAATTCTGTATCACCTAATCATGGTGTTAATGTCTACCGAATTTTTGACCACCCAAGATTTTGTTCTGTGTAGGGTCATTTTGTTTTAAGTAAAGCTTGCTACTCATTGATAAGTTGATAAGGAATTGATTTCAACAACCTAGTTTGAAATCAGAATTTCGTAAATCTATGGTCTCTATGTACAATTGTAGTCTTCTGTGGCTTTTATAATGGACTTGTTCGCAAAATGACCCATCATTGGGTTGTTGTTTGGCTGACTTCTTTCATAAGCATATGTTTTTATACTGAAAAATAGACTATGGAATTTTCATTCTACTTGATAAACATGACTTGATCAATATGTTGTGCTGACAATAGATTTTAAAAGTCAACGGGGACGCTTTGTCCATGTAGGCACCTGATCTTGCGTCTGAAATTTAAAGGGGTTCGTAGTTTGGTTTTTTCACAGATAGGTATTGTTATGGGCATCTTTGAAATAAAGTTTGATAGACTGCCTTTTCCCGACTCGGTGTAAAATTAAGGGGCCGGTAGGAAGGTGAGAAAATCTTTACAACATATTTGTTGACAGGATAAAAGGGTTTAAAGGGAGTAAATGTCATGTTTTGGAATGACAAAAAATGAGTGGGGCAATTTTTTTCAGTCGGTCAGGCGAGGGCAACAATTTTTTTTTAAAGATGGCCTAATAGATTTTTTTTAAGATCGTTCATTGCAATTGACTGGTATTTTCACCTTTTACATTACTATTCAGACGTAGGTTACATGTAACAGAACGTTTCTGTCCGAATCAAAATACATGAAGTCAATTAAGGCAAACAAACCACAGAAATGGCTTGCGGATGATCTATTTTAACAAAAGGACATTTGACGTTTGGTTTTATTATCATTTCTCACATTTTTTTTAACTATTTCAAAAATAGCTTTCTATCTATAAATTCAATAGTTTATTTCAAAAGATATATATAATTATAAATCAAATATCATTTTTTTTTCTCTGTATAAGTGTAGTTTAGAACTTTTTAGGAAATTTTCTTGAGTAGGTTACAAATCTCAGAAGAAGTGTTAACTCTGCGACGCTGTAGCGACTACTGTATCGAATGTTATTTGTTTCATTAGAACGTTAATATTGTTCACCTTTTTTATTGTTTCACCAGAGATTAAACTTTCTCCCTATCTCAAATAAGGTTAATATTCTTCCGACCTGGATTAACCCATTTTTCATAAGTACAGGATTGCAAAAGGATTTCCAATAATCATAATTTTTAATAAATTCGTGAATCCAGAATTTATTTTTCTCTGCGTAAAATATTCTGGTCAATTGTCATAAAAGATAAAGTTTCTGTTACAAATTAAAACATGATGTAGGCAGATTAATAAAGCTATTCATTAAAAAAAACAATGACAACAAAGCTAAAAGTTTAAATCTTTTATTGAAAATGTTGAAAAAGACAGATACGGTTATTTTAAAAAAACAGTGTATAAAATAATATAAAAAGACATTAAAAAACATGCAAAAAATAAATAATTTCTTGTAGATGAAAGACATATAAAACAAGTAAAAAGTATATCCAACGCCTCTCATCTTTATAAAGCAATGAAGGATTTTCTATGTTTAACATGGTACAGTCTATTGGGTTAAGCTGTACAAGGAATGTCCTTTTTTCACTTTAGTCATCTAATTCTCGCTCTTCGGAGTTATAGCTACAGCAACATTTGTACCTTCTCTTGGGACACTGTTTTGTCCTCTTGCAGTTCCCACTCAGTCCATAAAGTAATCTACATCTTCTTTTACAAGGTTCGTCAAAACAACCTCTCCTTTTCCTGTAACAGCCGCCGATGAAGTGGCTGCCGACTGTTTGAGAGTTCAAGGCGACTATAATTAGGAATGCAAGGAAACTAAGAAAGACGACTCTCACGTTCTTCATCTAGAAAAAAAAATCTTTTTTAAAAAGGAATAATATTTGCATTTCATTATAAAAAAAAATGAAATAATGTGTATATCGCTTTTCAACGGGACATTTTATTTTATCAACTCTCTCCTTACACATTTTTCTTGATCGCTTTGATTTGTTTAGACCTTATAACTTTGGAAATGCTCGGGTTTTTTACATCAACAGAATACAACAATATACCGGGATTTAAATATTACTTTTTTTCTATATTAAAGCTTATTTTCTCCTTCTTTACAAAATTTATATAAACTACCTATAGAGTAAAAAATTCTTAGCAATTAATCTTTGTAGAACTTACCATCTGGCTTACTGACAAAAAAAAATCTTTTTGAAGAAATATGAAAATCGTACATGTATTTATATTGTTTTGTAAAGAGTTGCTTTATTCTCCCCATAATTAACGCCATCAATCAAGGGAGAAAACGTCTTCATCGGAAACTCATTAGGTCATTGAGAACGAAGTATGCTTCCTTCCGTGAAGATTAATTACCTTTTATTAGATTACCTTTGTTTATTGCTGTAATTGATTCAGCTGTTTGATAACATATTTCTTTTACTGTTTTTCTTCTTTGACGATGATTATAAACATGTTTGTTTTGTCTCAGTTAATTTAATGTTTTGTGAAATAATAACTTTTCGTTTATAACATGTAGCTTTTTCTCTTCGTTTTTTTTTTTATTTTAGTGATTAAAATCAGTTTCCAAAATATATGTCATATAAAGACGTGTTGTCAATACATGTAAGCTATTTCATCATGCATGGATAAACTTTCTCCTGGCTGGGTTAATAAAATGTTTTCGATTGGATTTTTTGTCAATAGAACATTTTATCACAATTTATTTTCATACCATTGTATATAACATATTTGATTTTTCATGACTTCGAATTCGACAATAAACGTTTTGCCTTAAATGTAGTAAAATAGAGTTCTACGATGCGTATCAAATAAACACGAGAAATTGTTTATTGGGTCAACAAGTCGGACCATTTGACGTGTATGGGTTGACGTAGCTTTAAATCGATGAGATATTATCAAGATACAAAGTCTGAGAGATCAATATAAAAAATTGAGAAGATAAGATCCCTAATCTAAATTAGTGCGGAAGTGTAGTGGTTTCCGCGTAAAAAGCCATTTATTTTTCAATGAAAACTTAATACCTTTATTGCCGACAAATTTGATTGGATTTTATAAGAAGACCACTGAATACTTATTTTGTTTTTTTTTTAAAAAAAAATAGAAATTGTAATTTAGGAATTCGAAATTTACAATACCTTATTAAATCCTTCGTGTTGTTGAAAAGAAAAGAAAAACAAAGTTATTTGATCGTCATAAAAAAAATATTTGTTTTGATATTAAAAAAACAATTACTCTTACACATGAATGTCTCAGAAAATAATACTATTGTTTTTTTTTTTTTTTTTTTTTTTTT
>PRKT01000367.1:429826-491855 GCA_003671525.1 Saccostrea glomerata | reverse complement strand
TTTTTTTTTTTTTTTTTTTTTTTTTTAGAATTAGAGATACGTTTTTTGAATAAAACAATCTTCGATTATTCGAAAAACGAAATATTTAGAGTTCGGGGATTTCACTAACATTATAAACAAAACATACATTACATTTTAATGAATCCATCTGGTCGGCTTGATCATGAAAAGGGCATGCGCGGATCTCTTTATATTTAGATCCGCGCATAATAATATGTAACTGTCGTTTGATAATCTTTTTATAGTAGACAATGACGTATCATAAAGTAAAATATTTAGTAAAACAAAAATGGGGAAATTGTGGGGATAGTCATCAGAATTGTAATCATTGTTGTCTCTCTTCTCAGCGAAGAAGAAACGCCGATAAAAACAAATACAAGAAAGGAGTTCCCCATGAAAGCATATTTAGCATCTCTTAAATTGATAAAATCGTTCGTCAAAGAAAGCAATGAGTGTTCGCGATTTGCAAGTTTGAATCAGTCCGCAACAAATAATTTTTTCGGCTGAGGAAACATTCTTTACAGATGGAACTACAAATCAAGCTAACTATTGATTGCTGATCGATAAATTCGGTCGTCAAAGAAAGAAATGAGTGTTACTCATTGGTTTAGAGCGATAATTATATTCGATATAAGGAGTCACAATTACCTGAAGAATGACCAATTTTCTTTTAGTTCAATTGTTTTGGATTTTAATTTTGACACGATTTCTAGATTACTATTTCGATTTAAAAAGCAAAGATAGTCATAATGTTCAATAATCCATTGCAAGCGGCAATAATACTTAAGCATTGAAGTTGATCAAAACGTAACATACTATTAATAATAGATTCATGGCAACCGAGTACAATACAGAGAAATATAGTGTAAACCAATTATCATTCGCATCATCTTTTATTCGCGAGTCGTCAGTTTGAATCAGTCAAACATATTTTTCTTCGACTGAAGAAACACTCTTTACAATTGAAACTACAAAGCAAGCTAACTATTGAATGCGGATCGATTAATACTCGCGCGACTAAATTCTGAATTATTTGGTAAATTAAAGAAATTGCAGCAGTCTTTTCAATGGGAAATTAAACATGCAGTACATGTATAGTGTATTTTATGAAGATACAAGTTTAGAGAAAAGGTAAGAGAGACAGGTCAAAATTTAATCAAATTGTAAACTTTTCTCTGTTTCAAAAGAATTTAATTGCAAACAGTTTAAAGCAACTCGATTTCCTAGGGAAAAGGTGATACATGTACAGTACGTTCATCAACAAATCTTTTTTCTTAATTCCAATGTACGAATATCTAAATCAGATATATTGACAAATAGAAAAAAGTCTTTTATATTTAGATTGATGTCTGAAATATTCAACATTAAGATATACATAATATTCAAATAATTATACATGCTTCACAATCAACAACCATTGACCATTTCGAATTGCGATGATATACAAAGTCAAGCAATATTTTTTTATAATGTATATATCAAACAAACAGAATTGGTAAAATAGGAATATAATTACAGGTAGCATTCACTTTTTACTAAAAAATATCATCTTCATCATATAAAGACACATCAAACTATTCAATTGGAGCAATACTACTCTGTACAAGAGCTATTTAAGGATTCAAACTAGAATTTTTATTTTGAACCTCTTAACAATCTACATGTACATCCATTTAAAAAAAAGAGTAAAATTCGTAAGTGAACATCATGCAATTTACTCTTCTTAAAATTCTAATTTTGATTATATTGCAATGGGCAATTTAAACAAGATGGTAAGAACAAAAAGATAGATGTCTGGATATTTTAGATCACTTTCATGTTTTCTGTAATGATCGAAATGATATTCCTGTAACTTCTATGTGTTTCAAAATTTTACCTATTTTTCCATAAATATTCTTATTTATCTAACATATGCATTATTTTCCCTTTTGAACCAAGAATTGTTAAACCTTGGTTGTTTAATCTTATTAATTTTTGTTATATAATCATTCGATTTTTTTTAAAAATATCCGTTTGTTTAAATCAAATTATTATGAATTGTCTTTAAATTTATATTTATTTAGACTTGTCAACGAATAGTCCACTATTCTACTATCAATCGAATGGACCTACGATCGAATAATGAAACGACATTCGAATATTAAATAAATGCAAGAACAGGAAACTAAAAAGAGAAAAAAATTCTCGTTTCGAAATCGAAAAAGACTTAAACCATATTGTATACATTCTCTGACGATGTAATCTCAAATGCAGTTACGGTATAAAAATAATTTTCCAAAAAAATCTGTTAAATTTTTATGAACAAATGGAAAGCACGGTCAATACAAATGCTCCACTACTGCGATAATTATTTCTAAGTTTCTTACTTCTTTGTTTTTGTATAGTAAATTATGCAACGCTATACTATATTTTGTTTGTAGAACATTTAATTGAACTTGATCTCAATCAATTGAAACTAATATTAATTATATATTTTGCTACTGCATTACTTCTACTAATGTTCTAATGCTAGGACCAATTTCGATGATTTTTTAAAATTAGTAATCTTACATTGTATAAGGAGTATTTAACAATATCAACTGGTGTGTGGATAGTGTTTTACCCCTATCCTTCCCGATTTTATTATAATGAATCAATTTAAAAAAAACATTCTGACAATTACCGAAGGCTACTAGAATAAAAATTGAATGTACATATACATGCCAATTGACGGTTGATTTACGGGAAGACATTCACGTTTTGTTAAAAATACGCTATGTACCAATGAAATTTTATCTTCCGAAAAAGTTACGAATAGTCGACTATCGTTAGAATAATGCAAGCGAATGTCCGACTAAGGAAAATAAATTTTGACATCCCTAATTGATTAATTTATTTATTCTTTTTGTAGAAAAGAGGGTCGATTTACTTTTTTTCAGGAAAAGAGTTTTCTTTATTCAGGAATTTCACTCAAAATCTTTAAATTGAATTCAAAAATAACGAAAACTGCACATCCCTAGCATACTAATTCCATATTTCAATTGCGTATGGTGCATTTATGTTTTTGTTTTCCATTGTAATAATGTTTCTAAATTAAAGACAATTGAAAACTTAAGGTAACCTATTATCTAAGAAGATGTATGTAATTATAATTGTATTATAGTATTCCCATTTTTCCTACTGAAATTCATTGTTATATTTTCATTTAAAGAAACAATATCTTTTAAAATTTATGCGTTTCCAAAATCCAAAGAAGGGCCTATTCATCATTGGTGCAGATTAATAAAAATAAGTTTGGAAAAAGCTTTGTCCACTATTTCAACACATGGTCTCGCTTATTAGGAAATCATTTTAATAAGTTGAGATCCCTGTTCATGGGTAAACTATTTTAACTTGACGAATTTATTTTGTGATTTTGCTCTTTTCCAAGCTAAATTCAATTAATCAGCATATGTTTAAAATATGAAAGTACTTATAAAAAAACATATCTGGGCAATGGTGATCTAAAACGACGAGTAAAATTACGAACTTTGATAACATAAAATGACAACTTGTGCGTTTGTAAAACAGATAAAAAAAATAAAGAGAATTAGAAGTGATCAATATTAAAGGAATAACATATGTGATTAGGGAATTAGGAATGGTCTCCGAAAGTTCCAGAGCGTGGATCGGGTGAGAAGAAGCAAAATTTATCCCATTTTGACCGATCAATCTTTCAATATACCTTTCATATAAAACAGGTAGTGAAAATGTTTTGTAATTAAAACGATAAAAAACAAAAGCCTTACAATTGGTAAGACTCGTGTTTAAAACGTCATGTTATTTTTTTTTCTTTTTGATCATGATAGATAAATATGCCAATCGATATCAAAGCTCCAAGTTCCAAGTCCCAAGAATTGTATATCCAAAGAAGTGTCTGGATCCCACCAGGATAGAATTTCATTCTCATATGATATGTGACCACGCCCAAATCTTATGATATCGTTATCCCACGTGATCCAGAAAGGCAGGAATTTATCACAATCGAGACCTCCACTTCCACCGCGTTTATGATCCCCGCTTTTCCTGACGTATGTCCACGTGTTGTTTGAACCGCCAATCACAATTTCATATGTTGCCATCCGTTTTATTGCATTCATTTCAGTTTTGGATAATCCGATATGAGCATCCTTGCATCCTTTGATATCCACTATCAGAAAAGATCGGTCTGCTCCTGTGATGCCATAGTTTGTTAGGCTGTAATATGGGTTTAATCTATTTGCTGGCGTAGAAATATTTAAAGTGCTGCTCAGATTGAATATTGGCGCTGAATTACCTATAACAAAGTTTGTTTTTTTTTATAATTACTCAGATTTAAAAATAGAAAAAAAATATCTATACAGTGCTGTAGAAAAATTTAAATTCAAGCATATGTTAACACTTCAAATTTTCTCAAAGCCATGCAAATATTTGAATAAGAAAAATTTGTTATTGAATATGAATCATTTTCCTGTCATTGTATTTTATCTTTGTTATTTAAGTTTATATTTTATTGCTTTATTTAAATTACCTATCTACTGTATTTATTTTTTTTCTTGTTTTTTTTTATTTTCTTGTCTTAATATTTGTTTTATTTATAATTGCATGATAATATTCAAACAAAAAGCTAAAAAAAAAAAAAAGAAAAACAATTGGACTGTTTTGAGTTTATATTACATTACCAATATAATAAGCTTCCCATCCATTGCAACAATATTCACCATTGATCTGACATAGATGTTGTTTATCACTGTATAGAAATAGACGACAGCTCTCATTTCTCAGGCATTGTCTTGCACATTGTACAGAGGACAGTGCTATCACTGTTTCTTCAAGCGGGATGGAACAAATTCCTTCACAGATATACTGGGAAAACCGAAAACAAGAAGCAGCACCCACCGCATGTAAAAGTAATATTGTAATAACTTCCATGTTTTATTCCTTCTCTTTTGAAAATTTTGGTCAGGATTTTTCAGAGTGAATAATGAGGCAGGCTGAACAATGAGGTAGGTTTATGCTCCATTTATACAGTGTCAGTTCTTCTACAAGACAGGCAATTATATGTGAAGAAAATGTTTTGATGGTTTTAGTATTGAAGTATTGACAATGGTTTTTTAGGGATGAAAGTTAATGTGGTCCTAACATCAATTTCATAGGCTATTTAAAACATAATAAAATCTTCTCAAATTTAGAGAAAAAATCCATAGTCGGATGTTAACTGCATTGGAAAGGCAAAAATCAATGAGATAACTTTTAAACAAATTACGGTTAATATTTTTACATGTCCCTATCAGATTTATTTCTATCATGACTTTTTCTCGATTTTTTGCCTAAATAGGACTATTGATTGATGTTTTCCCTATATTCTCTTGTTTTCTCACGATGTGCGAAAGCTGATATTTTATATCGGTAACATTTATCCGTTTTTCCCATTCAGCTGTCATCTATACAATCTAAGAGATAAATATAAAAATGCCAATGTTAAGTTTAACCAAACAACGTTCTGTTAGAACAAAGATTACTTTTTCGTCTATTACAAAGGAGGAACATAATGGTTACTCAGAGCAGACCCAATTATTTTTTTAGGAAGCTTTAGATGTTCAGGTCACTTTCTAGAATCTCTTGAATACATGCTACATGTTGTCTTCGCCGTCACGTTGATTATATGTCATAATTCAAGATTTTATTACAGGGTTGATTTACCCTCACATATGATGTGTTCTGACTATAAAAATTGATTTAATTGGTTAAATGGTTGTATGTCTTCTTTTAATTTCATTGTCTTTAACGTATGTAGAGCAATTAAAAAAATTATCACTCATTATTTGAAGTTTAAAAAAAATCTTTTGGGTGTTGTTTTATTTGAATAGCAATTATGAATGTGGGTAAATAAATATTTGAGATTGCAAGGGTAATTAGCATAAGAAGGTTTAAATGCACACTTTCTTTCATATATTTTTTTTTAATTATACTGATTTTCAGCTAAAAAATTGAATTGTTTTTTTTAAAGTTCAATCAAACTTTAGAAAAAAAAATTCAAAATGCACTTTTGGATAAAAAAAAAAAACAAAACAATATTAAGATTTGATAATTAGGCATATATCCATAAAGATTATAGCCTAATTTAACAAATTTGAATAAAATAGAAAAAAGAAACAAAATTAAATTTAACCATAAAATAATATGAATATACATGTAATGTATAACAGTGTCTGAATTAGTTTTTATCGCCGCTAGTAACATTAAACTCATTAACCCTATTTCTAGATTTAGCAATAAAATTAAATATTACGTAAAAATTTGCCTTGAAGATTCAGAAAATTACAGTACGTACAAAAACATTGAAATAAATGTATAATACAATCCCTTGGTATTAAGGACAGATGATACAAACAAAAAATGGATGCCTGGATTGGTATATATATTTTTTTTGCCTAATTTCATTGCAAAATATGCAAATAATAAATTTTGTAGAATATAAAGAAATTGTAAACCTTCTGTGATGTTCAAAAGTCTTCCCTTCTAAAACCATCCTTATTAATCAATACAAATATTTTTCATCTTAAATATCATTTTTGTGTAAATATGAATAAAAAATTAAAAACTACGCGGTGAAAGTTATTCATTTTATTCATTTAAACATGAATCAAGTTGTTATTTTCAAATTCTTTGATAAAAGTTTGTTTGTATCATCTGTCCTTAAGTGAATAGTGTTATAATGATGTCCAAGACAGGAACTAAAATTACTTGGGGAATTTTAATTGTATTCCTGAAATAATGCATTGTTGCTCGTCTCATTAACGCCACCAAATTAAGAAGCCTCAAATTTTCTATTTTCAAAAGTGGACATTTTTGTTTCAGATTTAAACAAGTCTTCAATGAGTCATTTTGTAATTTTTTGATATAAAATAAAAATAAAAAAAAAATACATTTGAACAATAATCCAAACCAATAATCTGTGATATAGCTGAAATATCCAATCGATGCACAGTTCATAAAATAGTAGAAGCGCAATGCTTAAATGAGAACTTAAATTTACACAAAGACAAAATTGGTTATTAAATTGTTTTCGTTTCAATAAAATAAATTAAATTATTCATGTTTTTTCTCTCCCTTTACACTTAATAGAAAAGGGGATGAAGACCACAATTAGGCCTTTCACTTGATTTTTAAGAGGATAGAAACAGAAAGCATTAGCTGTGTTTCATTTTCTTTTTGTTGGATGCTAGTGAGCAAAGAAAAAGAACTGTTATTGCTACATCAAAACATTATAGATTTATGTCTAAATGCACCTTGATTTTTCTGTTGAATTTAATTATTTTGAAGCGCTAATCACCATTATCAGGACAAATAGGAGGGTATAAAAAGTTTGTGGACACATCCTACACTGTATTTTATGTCTAAAAAAGACGACAGAGGGGAGTCTGTGAAATAATATTCAATACAGACCATAATAGTTAGAATAAAAAAAACTATTTAATTTCCAATCCATATAAATACACTGCTTACACAGTCTACACGGAGCCGTCTGATGTTCAAAAGTTTGACGTTACCGTCGCGATGCGATTTTTGATTTCCTCTTTTAACCCCACTTTTAATTACGTCATCTGAGTTTACTGAGTTGACATATTGCTTCTGGTTTCGTTCGTCTTTTTGCGTCGTGCTATTTGCTAGAACGTTTAAAAATTTCTTTACTTTTATTAGATGAAGTGAGTTTAAAATTATGATGTCAAGAGATTCACTTCAATTTATTACATACAGTGGAAATATAGCAGGTCTGTTTTTATATTCATATGAAGCAAAATTTATTCAAAAACTGCTTCAGAAGAAGCTTGTCACTTCTAATGACATCATGCATAAAATTTTAATATCTTAAAGATGCATTTTAATAAAGAACATAAGGGACATTTGAAATCTTCTAAGAACTGTTTGATAAACCATTAGCTGTAAATTAGAGCAGAAATAAATGAGTAAGATACCATTGATCCATAAAAAAAACATATTGTAACGTCCATGTTTTAGGATACGTTTCTTGAAAAAATACATTGATACATTTAAGTTTTATAATTTATGTTTTGTTAAATACAAGAGACATCTACAAGTATATAAACCACCTACATTCAAACCTTTTTTTGTTATTAATACTCTTTCATGAATGCCTATGGTATTAAAATCGGATATATATTCTGCTTATGAGACAGTGATAAATACAACATTCAAATTTTTATATTCACATTTCCGATGACTTCTTCTGAGAAAAAAAAGTATCAAATACTTTATTTCTACCTAAATCAACTGGTTCATCGATAGACGCGGTAAAAAAAAATCACGTGGGGTGGGACAGACAGAGACGGAAGCGAGATTTGTGGAACATGATTTTTCCGGATCAAGAGGCTTTTAAATATAAGGAATAACTGTCATATTTTTGGGTTTCATGGCGATAATCAATTGATTGATTTGCATGATGATTCTTTTGCAAATTATTTGAACATTTCAATCTTCAGCGAACCTTTCTTATGTAGCAAGGGCCCTTATCACCTGCATATGAAGTTCTTGCAGTTGACTCAATATCTACGATTATGCCCTACGTATAAATAATTTTTAGAGCGAGACAAGCTATTGTCAAATAGATTGATGAAATATTTTCGTATGTCATCTTTGTTTACATTTTATAGCCGATACTTCGCTTCAAGGCGTAAAGTAAATTCGGTTCAACAATCAAGCGTTTTATAAATAACAAAAAAGGAATAAAAGTTCTGTCTAAACATCACAAACAAGAGTATGGTAGACATCCCAGGGCCTAAGATGGCATAAGCCTATCACGAGTTTTGTTAATATAACCGAGTATCTTAAGCTATGCAAATAAAGGACTCCCCAAGTGGAACAACTCTTATAACCGTTGAGCTTAGTCTGAGTGACCCGATTAAATCTTTTATTTATTTGAAATGACTCTAATAAAATAAAATTTCACTGCAAACATATCTTATAAATACACATGTATGAGAACCTTTATGGACCAGAGCGTCTCAATGTTTTATTAATTAGTTTAACGGTTACTGAACCAATTTGAAGACCAACAAAAACAGAAAAAATCTTATTCAACTTTTTTAATTACATTGAAGAATCCGTTTCTCAATATGCATACTTACAACAGATAATTTCACAATATATAGTATACTTAGTGTTATAATAACCTTTACTATTTACATTATAAAATATGTTTAAATTAAGCAAGTGGAACGCGTGCGTCATCTAAAATCCTTGATTGAGTGCAACAAGGAACAAACGTCATCTGATTCACCATTAACGATTTTGTCCGTCCTTGCCACCTGAATACGCCCCTACCTACCTCACCATATTTGTAATTTCTTCTAAAATTTAAATTACTGAATTCATATTTCATTTCGAACTAGAATTGACATTATCCTCTCCTTAAAATAAACAATCTGATAATTTCCCGATGCACTTCAGAAATAATATCTTATCTGTTGCTTCCAAACATTTGATTACTAAATTTATATGGATAAACACGATGAAACAAAGGCATAGGAATGATTCTATTAATTTAATTGAACAACGAATAATTATTTTCGGGATACAATTTTATCTTTTGGTATGACAGCTGCATGTATTGTTAAGCATATACTAACATTGTACGGATATGCATTGGTTTAAATTTTGAGGGGGTCTGTAACTATTAGAGGTCACTCTTAGATTTAATATATATAATGTATAATTTTTACCAATAAAACAATATATAACATTAAATAAGACAAACAATACATACATAAAAGCATACAATATAGCTAATGCTTTGTCTGACTTTCCAAAATTAAGTTAATTAACTGCATTAATTGGAAGTGTTAAAAATATGCCTTTTCCTATCTTTCTTTAAAAATGAATATTAAAGTTAAATTTGTCGAAGACTAAAAAAATCTGAAATAGTATTGCAATAGCCTGACAATGTACGAAGTTACAGCAACGCGGAGCATCGTTCGGTTTCGAACAAGGATAAACTGATTCACACACACAAATTGCACACTCACAAACGCTTTATTAAAATCCTTCCAACTCCATTTCCGTAAAAGAATTCTGCATTATTGGTCGTATATGATATGTTACAATGCAAGTAAGAATATTTAGATAACCTCGGTGTAATCCGAGTCTTTATCTAATCCCGTGTAGTGATTCTGATTAGCTTTCTTTGGATTTAACGCGGTGTAGAATGACTTTGGACTTTCAGGTGTCAAATTAGGTGATTCTGAAAAACTTGTCTCCTCATTCTTGTTATGTGAAACATCAGGAGAATGAATTCTATAATAAAAAAAATCATTTTAAAAACTGACATGAATTTTATCATTTTTGTTAAGATAAGATAAAACTTCTCCGTTAACATTTTTCGAAAACCATTTTCCTTTATCAAGAAAATCAAAGATTTAAACACGGCTTAATTTTTACAAATTATATGGAATTCATCTTTGTACCTTTTTTTAATTTTAATGATGTAGATAACAAGGAAGATGACAGTGCCTGTTAATATGATGACCAAAATCCCACAAAGTGTCACTCCTATCAGCAGTCCTTCGTTTTGTAATGAAACTGAAAATTATTTAGATTTTTTTTAGGCTTGTTAAATGTTTAGCTAAGTCTATAAATCATATTTGAGTATTTTCTTGATTTAGAGTTATAACTAAGCTTCATCCATTTCATAACATATATTGTGTGGTTTGTTTATTTGTATATCATCTAACCGAGCACAAGATCAACACCTGATTCACGTTTACAACTTTATTTAACAGCAAATATATAGGAATTGCATTACTGTATAGAAAAAAAGGCAAAAATTACCATCAGACAAAATAAAACGTCAAATAGATAGAAAATGAAAACAATAACATTATAAGTTATGAAAGAAAAGGATTTACTTTTTAAATACCTATATAGACAAAAGACCACGAGGTGTTGTGACCTTGAAAATAGCTGGCGGGACAAATAATTTTAACTAACTAATTTTTGTCGGTCAGACATAAGATAACATCTAGTGTTTAGCAAAATCCTTTACAAAATGTGAGAATCCCATGGCCGCTCACTTGATTTAAATACTGGAATTGAAGATACACTGTACAACAGTTAGCACGATACTCGCCATAACAAATACATAGGGATGGCAATTTGTAACTGGTTAATTGGAACGTTGGCAATCAATCGCTTAGAAAATCTGTAATCGGTCAGTCGGGAAAAAATTGCATAAAGTTTGATACTTCAGCGTTAAGTTATCTTTTTAAGTTTATTTGGCCCTCCGTATAAAGACCGTACGGTTATTTGTAAATTAATTTTTGTAGTCTTAATTACTGTGAAAACACATTGTCATAAATCCGACTGTCTTATATTCCTTAAACGATAATACTGAAGACGTACTTTTTTCCACGGGGTCATAATTTCGCAGAATCTCAATTTCTGTTTTATCCACAAGTAGAAAATTACGGGGATTTTCTACATTTATATTAAGTAGGCTTTAGACAAATTTCCGTGACAGCGTACAAAGCGTATATTAATACCACCCGGAAAAAGTACTTCTACAGTAAATGAATCCCTCTCAGAACTGTAAATTAACATGTTTACCGCTTTCAGTTACACCAACCTTACCAATTAAATTATCAAATAAACTTTGTTAACTAAGGGCTACAATTTAGATTTAGTTTTGATTATGATCACAATGTATAATAAACTTGTGTGACATCTACTCTGGAAAATTATCAATTATCTTAAGATTTTTTTGTGATTTTCTTAACTAAATAATATCCCCTTAAATAAGTGTTTAAAAAATATTTTCTGATCACAAGTCAAGAAGATAAAATAAATGGCATCGTTTTAACTCCTATCAAATTTTTTAGTCCTTCTCTGTATAAGGAAAGAGTGACCTAAAGAAATTGTGAATTAAGATACAAATAACCGGTTAATGGGTGGGAACGTCTACCGGTTTACCGATAAGAAATTCTCTATTCCATTTTTATTCCTATAAATAAATATAATACGTAATTACTGAGTCACATTAAGTTTGGATGTTGTAAAATTCTAAGTCTTTAGAAAATAAATCTGGTAAAAGTGGTAATTATAAAAGCAGTCGATAAACAGTTCATATAATCATTTAAAACGTTGGCATAATGGTCTAAAGATTATTTTAAAGATTAAAAGATATAAAGATAATTTTAAAAAGCCAAAGTGGTTAAATAATTCTTTGAGTGTATTTTTTCTTGTCTAAGAGTTTGAAAACTCATCGACAGATCCTCATGAAAAAAATGACCTTTTTCCAAAAACACTGAACAGATATACATGTAATTTGATACTTTTGTTTGTAAAATAATTAGATATTTTTCCCAATAATATTGCTTTGTTTTTTCCCCGCTGATAAAAACAGAATTTACGATACAGTCAAAGTTGTCTTAACTCCCACCCGAAAACATCGGCCAGTTGCAGTCAGCGGCCACTTTCAGTTCCACCAACGATTTTACTATATATTTTAACTGGAAAAAAATGGCCACCTGCATGATGCAGCCAGGAGCAACTCAAATCATCACCCACAGCCTTATTGACACTGTAATAAGCGGACATTTTGTCACTTGTTGTGATTCTATCTAATAAATAGTTTACATTGTATCTTTGAGTATCATAAAAGATGGCTGATGGAGTGAGGTACATGTACAAGTGTAAGTTAATCTCTTTACAATTTATCACCGGAAATATTCTTTTATCGATTAGTAGGAAAGATCAAATCACAAATATTAATTTACAAAATTATGGAGGTCCTGTGACATAGGCTCTAAAAATAAGGGACATATTTTTTTATCGGGATATAAGGGTTTTAAAAATATATCAGGAAGTCTCTGGATGAAAAATTCAAATGCAGTTTACATACGGTATCAATTATGAGATACACGGTATATCAAATTATGTCTTTTCAATGATGTTGATCATATTGAAAAAAAACTTCATTTTATAATTAAAAATGAATTTTATAAAAATAACAAAGCCTATGTGTCCAATATGAAAATCAATATACAAAAATTCCTGATTTGTTGACGACGTACGTCAAAAGAAAATGTACATAATCAAATACGTTACAGATTTCCTAACACACACACGTATAAAAGATGTATGCATGCTTGTACGTTCGGTAAATGTTGTATGGACCTTTTGTTTGGAGACAGAAACAACAAAAAGCATGTAACTTGTAATGTCGACGTAAAGCCTAGATGAGAATCAGAGATCTATTTTATCACATTTTGTTTCAGATTGTGCCAGCTAGAAAATGTGTTTGTTTCTAATTGATAGAAACTAGCAGGTAGCATTCATCACAACCAACCAATCCCCTCTCCCCCCATCACCACTAAACAAAAAACAAAAAAAAAATTCCCCCAAAAAACAGATACAAAATTAAACAAGTAAATTATTTTATTTGTTACAGTCAGGAATTTTGGTACCGATTTTAGCTTAAACTTCTTATTCAGGAACATCTCCGATTTTACACCAATACATGTCTTGTTAGTTGAGCATCATTAGAAATATTTTCAGAAATTTATACAAGATAACTAAATAGTGAATCTTAAAAAAAACAAGCTAATTCAGAGAATTTGTGTCCCCCGCTTAAGGAAAAAGTAAAACATGCGCAGTTCGGGGGGCGGGGGAGAGTCGGATCCCCCCTCACTGAATTTGTAAAATTATTAAATGTATACATGCATGTATACTGGAGCAAATAAAATATACCATTATGGATATAAAAATTAAATTTAATTGCTTATTCTTATTATGCGTATAGAAGATTCTTTTTATATGGAATATTTATCACACTGTAATGATGATTTTATGAGTTTGTACACGCCAGACCTCGTGTGAATTTTTTATTTCTCGTGCTGAATACTGTTATTTAGGGAAAAAAAGTATATCTAAAAAAAAAGTGGTCCGTCCGGGGCTTGAACTCGGGACCTCTCACTTGGGAAGCGAGAAGCATATCCACTAGACCACGGAATCGCTTTATATCAAGTCAAGTATATGCAGTAGTAAAGTCGCATACATGTATTTATTCATGTTCGGTATTGTCAAAATTTTACATAATCCATGGTGTTTGATTTATTTAGCCTTTATTAAACAGTTCTAATAGAGATTAGAAGAACATAAAGTCCGCCGAGAACCTGTTTTATACGCAATAACACTCCTCATGTAATTAATACTATAAATACTAATAAAACAAACGGGGCGAGCACATTGAGAGAAGTGAGAGAGGTCCTAGGGAGTTTTGGTATAAAATTACATTGCATTAGCTCAAAATCTTCCTGAAATATCGCCCGGAAATGATAGTGTTACACACAGACAGAATGTATATATTTACGACCTTGAACTTTGACCTTTTGACCTCAAATTCATTAGTGGTCTTCATTAGGCCACAGGGAGTTGTTATTTAAAGTTTCATTTCAATAGCTTAAATTGTTCTAGAGATATCGTTTGGAAACGAAAGTGTTATAACAGACAGAATTTGCTTATTTATGACCTTGACCTTTGACCTTTTGACCTCAAAATCAATAGGGGTCTTCTTTAGTCCATAGGGAGTTGCTATGCTAAATTTCATTTAAAAAGCTCAAAGGGTTCTCGAGATATTGTGTGGAAACGAAAGCGTTACAGACAGACAGAAAGACGGACGGACAGACGGACGGACGGACAAACCCAAATTAATATCCCCCACTTTTCAAGCGGGGGACAAAAATAAATTTATAATGAACTGTTTTATGCATATATAATTGATTGGCAAGGTCCAGGTCTTATTATTATATTTTTTACTATTATGTCACTTTTTTCTGTAATTTACTACTAAAGAAGAACTTTGCTATCTAAAAATGGAAAATGTAAAGCAAGTTGTTACCTGTACCATGCTTACATCCTAAGTATTTATCGCAAACTTGATCTGCTGTGCATCGGCAGGTCTTTTTACATCTGTAACCGTACGTGTCTTTAATACATGGTTTAGAACAATTTTTACAAAATGCTCCAAAACAGTCTGAAAAATTCGATAGAATTTCATTTTAACTACACTTTAGGACCGAAATAAATGTTTCATATTTACCATTTAAAATAGCTTAAAGGAAAAGTACATTGCCGTTGAATATATTTTTCCTTAAACAAAAGGTCAAAATTTAATGATGCTTACCGATGCAACTCTGATTAAACCAATAGTACCCAGAACAACATTGCTTGACACCACTGAATAGAAAGGAATTCGAATAAAGTATCAATAGGGAACTTAAGTATTAAAATGCAAGTGATTGACAGTACTGTGGCATGTATAGACTGTTATAATTTTCAATAAACAATTGAATTCCATAGTCTTAGATTTCAGAAAAGGAATGAGATTGTATTGTATCATTTCATAAACGTTTATAAAAATATCTTTAAAAAATACACAGTTTTATAACTTTTCATGCCTCATTTTTTCATATTTTTTTCCCCTAAAACTTTCTTTAAAACACAATCACTTTTTAAAACAAAGAAGCTTACTTTTTTCTTCCACAGAGGTTTCTTATGAATTGTTCACAAATATCTCCTCGTAATAGTAAAAGGAAAATAAATATTCCGCTGAAGAACATGTTCAAATTCTAACATGACTGTGTAAAAATGCGTTTTCGGATGGTGCTTGATATATTAATTTCAAACCTTTAATTTACTTCCCTTATACTGGAGCACTGAATGCCAATTTCCCTATAATAAGTGGATGAACATATAAGGTTTATTGAAATAGACACCTGCTTATATTTTTTCTATACAATTATGGTACATGCAAATAAACATTATCATGCTAAAATCTGTCTATGCATTTTGGCTCCTCGAAATATCAGTTGTCTTTCTCTGATTGCATTTTTTTCGGTCATTTGACTGTCAGTCCATCTATAAACCTATCACATATTAGACATTCTAAACCACTGAGCTAGTTTCAGACAAACTGGCCACATATTTGATTCAAGGTAATTCAAATGACAGATTGTGCTTCTTTTAAAGGGAAACAATTAAGAATTAAAGAAAATTGGTAACTTCTTTAAAAACATCTCCCTTTTAACAATTTTTGAGGAAAGAATTGAAAACTACATGTATGTGAAGCCTTCATTAAAAAGAGTCGATTCAAGTTTGTTCAAATCATGACCTTTGAGGGATAAAGTGTAACCACAATTGAGAATCAATGTTTTACATAGAAAAATATTGGAATAAAATAATCATAATCGAAACAAAACCCAATGCTACATGTATCATTAGTAATTTTAATATTAAAGCATCCACTGGCAATGTATATTTAAGTTTGCTCAAATATGATAACTGTAATGAAGAATATGGACAAGGATTAAGAATAGCTTTGCCAATGAAATACGTAGTATATACATGTAGTAGTGGTTTTTGTATTAGAGCGGGGCTCGACTGACCATAAATAAAAATCATAAATTCTTTTAAAATCTTGTTCTCTCAGCTGTCTCGTTTAAAGACTTCATTTCAAAGCCTCTATGGTCAATACCGTGATCTTTTAACCGAATTCAATTTACCGGTAAGATTGAGTCAATTGCTGGCTGAAGATGTTCATATTAAGTCTTAGTTCTTCATATACACATTGAATTGACAATGAATCTTTCTGTTATTTTGTTCATGACAAGAAACACAATACAGTGTGACCGGTAGCCAGGGGACGTTTATTCTTCCATGGCACCTGAGTCTACTTCTGATGTTTTGTTTGCTCTGCTCCTTCTTTATATTTTTTAGTGATTTTGAGCTTGGTTACTGTTTGTTTCATTTTACCTCCAAAGATTTCATTAGTACTCAATATTAAGTTGATATAATATTTTTTTCTGTAGTTTCCCCCATTTGTCCCCATCTTCCTGTGCACAAAACAATAGTTCTAGAGATTATTGGTTGGCACATATCATCCCCAGCAACAATGTGGTTCACGTTTTCACATTTCACGGTCTTAACAAAGATATTATCAATAACTATCGATTTATATCATACTCTATTCTTTTAATCAATTGATGGCCCCTTTATTATATAAAATGCATTTTTCTTCTTTTTAATGAATAATTCAGAAAGTATTGATCTGATGATTATCATCCTCAAATGTATCAAGAGTGTGGGTTTTTCTAGTGGAACATTCTTCAATGAAAACTTTTAAGAATTACTTGCTTTTGGTCATTTTGCTTAGTCTTGCTAATGCATCTTTTAAAAACGGCTACAATAATCTAAAATGGGGTAAACGACTTATTGGTAAACTATTCATCACTATAGCACAGGTCAGTGTTTTAGATTGTGTAGAAGAATGTTTAACTCGACCAGGGTGTTGGTCATTCAACTATAAACGGGCATCTATATTTTGTGAACTGAACTATGATAGTGACAAAATTTGGCACACTAATCTCACAGAACAGGAGGGGTGGCTATTTAGCCGAAAGGAAACATGGCCTTTGGTGAGTGTCAAAATGTTTTTAAGTATACAGTGTATTGTCACCAACTTTTATTTGCGTGATAGAAATATCCTCCATTTTCGCGACCGCATTAGAATTGCAAATATTTATTGCTGCAACATTTCATTTTGCTTTGTATTTAAACGTAAATGTTGTAATGATATCTCAGCGAATATCATTTATATGTTCATTAATTCGTAATTCAATATGAAGCGGTTTATATATACATTTTTAAAGAAATGTGTTCATGTTTTTATCTATTCATAGGAACTAATTGGATCTTGCGAACATTCAAACTGTGAAGTAAACGAAAAATGTAAAAGAGAATCGTTCACTTCCCATACGTGTGCATTGGCTCGTATGTATTCAATTAAAGATTAAGATGTATTGATGTTTTTTTATGAATAAAATTTAAAAATACCAGATTTTCTGGTTATATTTAGATATCACATTTATATTTTAATTAGCATTTCTAACTGCATCTAGCCATTTTTTCCTTGTCAGTGACTGTATGGTTTTAAAATCATTTGAAGATCTTTATTGAATACCCAATACAGGGTTTCCTTTTAATAATATTTTAGTTTAGTTGTTAGATGTAACATTATATTTGGATTTTTTGCCCATTTCAGAATGCCATCCTCTAAATTTAAGTCTTGCGACCAACATCAAACCATTTCAATCTGAAAAGTCTGTGGATTTTGGTAGCAGTCACATTTTGAATTGTGTTGAGGGTTATACGAAAATAGGAGACGGCTTCGTAAAATGTTTGAGGAATGGGTTATGGAGTGACGTCAACATTCATTGTTACAGTTAGTATTAAACCTGTCAAAGTTTATTGTTAATTTTACAAATTAAGCAAATGTGAAATTTAAAAATCATACAAGGGTTTGACATACTTTACAAATGTCAAAAGTTTTTTTTCCCAAACAAAGTTTCCTTGTGTTTTGTCAAAAGAATGATTGCTCCTGAAAAGCTATGTTATTCATTGCAGTAGGATAAAGGTGATTTAAAAAAAACAGTAACTGATCTAAAACATTTATTAACGATTTGATAAGAACATAAATAGGGATGTGGAATCAATCATCAAGTTTTGACCGCCTCTTGTCAACTTATATTTTAAGACACCTCATTCAAAGTATTTTCTATGGATTTGTTAAATATTTTGAAAAGATCAATTACGACGACCTTAGACTTAACTAATTTTTATTGATTGATATTTCACATTATCAAACTTTCATGTACAGATTTACAAATGCAAAATGAAAATGTGCATATCGGCTTTAAAGTTCAGAGAATTGTATTCCATATGTCTGAGTTAAAATCATTTTTTATTCTTTCCAAAAATACTAAATAATTTACTAAGCCAAATTGCTTTTTGTTATAAAGGACAAAGTGGCGGTATTTATTCCCTTTGAGTTTTTTGGTATCAATTTATTGCTCTAAATAATATCGACCGATCCATTATCCTCGATAAAACCAATAAAAGTTGTGCTTATCTTTGAATCAATATTTTATCCATTTGTTTGATGTTAAAGGAAATTCAGCGAATTTAATCTGGATCGACTTACAAAACAATTTAACATAAAAACAACATAAGTCGTATTTTTACCAAGGTCACATATCACCTGTAACACTTATGTAATGATAGGTAAAAAATAAGGTATAATATTAAAGTTTTAATAAAAGATAAAAAATTACAGGCAAAAAAATTAGTTTACATTGTTTTATTTAAAGAAAGATTTTAAACTATTTCACCAGAAACTCCAATAATGTTTCGAAACTCCCATTTGTGCAAATTATGCTTCACTAAACATGTAGCAGACTTTATGAAAGTTTACTATTCATATGAAGAGGAATTTATTTAAAACCTCTTTTAGTGAAGAGAAGATCTAGAACACTTGCTGTAGCCTTCAAGTTGACATTTAGAAATATCGATGACGTATTTCAATTAACAATAATTATATCCATTTATATTTTCAATCAAAGTGAACTTAAAATTATTTAATTTCAGTTTAAACACGTCATTTGATTGGTTAAACGGTTTTATCCATTTCGTATAACATAACTTGCCTACGTCACAATGAGTTACGTCAACAACGTATCACTCCGCATGACAGTACTTTTAGAATAATGCTCACTTTGAAGCCTTTTCCTGGAGGAAATATTGTCTCATTGTCTACATTGAAATTAAATTATAAGAAATGAAGCTTATTTCAAGTTATGTTATCCAATATAACAAAACTTGGAGCAGTTTACGCTCATTTATAAACCGCTTCGCGGTGAAATAAGCTTCATTCCTTAAATAAAAGACAACACAGAATATGAAATATATGTTTCACATTCGATTTTTTTTTCCTTGAACAAAAAAAATAAATGGTAACCTTAAAAAATGTTATGGTAAACGTGATGACTTTAACATGTTTAACTTTTGCATTGTCAGTTTTCTTTACTTATGTAGCAATTTCGGCATACGCAGTTTTTGTTTGCTGTTGATTAAATGCATAGGGGCATATCTATATACAATCTATATATTTTTAACTGAGAAAGTCATTTACCTTGCAACAAGCTGGTGTAACAAGGATATCAACAACTCGTGTGAAATCATTATTTCTATGGTGGACATAATATACTAACAGCTAAAAAAATCTAAAATAACATGTAAAATGCCGACAGATCTTTAAAATATTTACAGTTTCAGTCATTGGCTTTTGTTTTGTTTTTCTTACGGATTTTTACATTTGCCTTGTATCAATTTCAAGAATTTTCAAATCATTACTCTCTTACTATTATGAAATACTTCATTATTCTAGCATAAGTCATTTATCAATAATAAAATATTTTAATACCAAAATATTAATTATATAAATCAAACATTTAAAGTCATTGACTGTGGTCTTATCCAACTCTCGGAAGGCAAAGAGGTGACTGACATGATGAAGATAGACGACTCGAGATTTCAAATAACATGTATCAACACCGGAAGATCAGTTTGGACGGTATAATTTTCTGTCTTTATTTTTTTTTCTTTTTATTTATTTATTGTAAATTGAATAGCAAATTGTGACCACTATGCATGGTAATGTAGCAAAATATGTCACATTGATGCGACATCTGTTTTGACAGGTTTTCTATAAAAAGAATGAAATCATTTTTGAGTCTTTTGTTATTAACACAGAAACCTCTCTGGGTTCGAAGATAGGAAGAAGAAAGTTGCTTAAATTCGTATTTATTCAATTTATACCATCTAAAGCAATGGTGAAGTTAAATAGATACTAAATTTATAGATGCATATATATTTTAACGAACAAACCGGTCACGGTAGCCTAGTCGTAGAGCATTCGCTTCCTGATCGGGAGGCCTGCGTTCAATTCTCGTTCGCGGCCTCACGTCATACCTAAGACGTAAACATAGGTAGTGACTGCTACTTCGCCAAGGGCTCGGCACTAGAAGAGAAAGCTACGCGTCTTTAGGATATCACCTTAAAAACCTAGGTTCCGTGTCACGGTAGGCGTTGTCACGATAAGGAACCCCCATTGCTCAATGTCCCTGAGTGCCGAGCATAGGTCTAAATCTGAAGCCCTTCACCGACAAACGGTGACGTCTCCTATTGAGTGAAAAATTTTTGAGAGGGACGTAAAACAACATACAATCAATCAATCAATCGAACAATACACGCTGGTTTAACTGAAAGTAAACTTTCTTTGTTAATTATCGAAATTTCATTGAGGTCGTTTCTGAATTGTAATGCTATCCAGAAAATAATGTTCATTAATTTCTGGTACAATAAATTTTTTTTGCTAGGAAAGTATTACATCCGAACAAATAAATTTCCAAAATTTACTTAAAACTAAATGTTTTTAATTTTGTTCATCGTTAAAGCTGAAAACGACTCGTAAATACGCCATTTTATAGAGCATTATCTACGATACATCAATACTAGGGTATACTCGTCGTATTCGTTACACCTGACTGCTTTATTGTCACGGGTATCGGCCTGGAATGGCGACCAGTGTTTGTGCTGGTTATCTTGCATTACCTTTGTTTATATTTTATTGCAGTTACGTTTATCTGTGTTGTTTGTATACTGCACAGACTTATACAACTATAATTGTAAATTTATTGGTATCTTATTTTCCTGCATTGGACGACGTAACACGTTATTATTCTCGCTACCGAGTTCTGTATAGCATACGTCCGTCTACAGCGGTGTCGCCTGATTACACTGAACAGTGACTAACTTCTGCCCTATTTATAGGGGTCTGCAGAGTAGCGAGACTAGGAAACAAAAATGGCGGACATATTCCTTTTACGAATCGTGTTCAGCTTTAACATCTTACTGAGATCGTTGTTGAATGCTGATAATACCGGTAACTAAAGTACAATGTTTATTTTTGTTTGTTTTAATAATCTTTTTAATAGTTCTTTGCTGACATCTTTATCCATAACTGATTTCAATGCAATTCTTATTCCGAATTATGTTAGCTATTGTACAATATGTATTTCATCAAACCCTTACATCATTTGAAAGTTAAAGATAAAACTCATTCCTAAGATGTCCAGATGCATATAATCGTAAAATTTTTGTCAAGATCAATAATCAGTATTGTGGTTCATACATGTATAATATGTTGACGGTGCGATCGTTAGAGCGAGCGCAAACTCTTCTATTGTTTTAAATTTAGATCGGGCTCTTCAAACCGCACGTGACATTTGGTGCGTCTACACTCTGATGTCACATGACGTCGTATGCAAGTTACAGATACCAAGAAAAAACTGAACAGTGCTGAAAGTTAATGAAAAAAGTTACGTTTACAATTTATCTTCAATATGTATCCATTTAATCAAGGCGAGTAAACTTTTTGTTGAACATTTGCCGTCATTTTCGCGAGAACGCAACTTTGCTAAGTGATGCATTGTGGGTCAAAATTACTGCGGCAAAAAATTCTAAAGAATGAATGTGCAGTAATCCGAATTTTCTCTCCGCCCAGGCGTTGTCGTTAGAGATCGCAGTTACGAGCGTCGCTTCGCAACGCTCGCTGCGCTCGCTATAATAGGCCTATATACCTGTATTCAAAAATTCTTATCAAATTCGTTAACACTAAGAGGCAATGTTAGGTGTTGAGGCCAAGGTATTAGATCAGGAAATAAAGTATTTGATTATACGGTATGAAAAATATTAGGTACACTTTCTTAAAAAAGGTAATGAGAACTTGGGATATACACTTCATTTACACTTTATGTATAGATGATACAAAGGAGAATTGACGGTTCTGTGAATTTCTACAGGGGATGGACTGATTACAAAAACGGGTTTGGTGACCTTAAGTCAGAGTTCTGGATCGGTAAGTTAAAGTTATTACCCTCCTGTGAAATAACATACTTGGATTTCACAGCTTAATTGGTATAATTAAAAAACAATTTAAACAATAATTATTTTACTGCATTTATTCAATAGGACTAAAATTATTTTAAATTTCATTCGCGATTTATAACAATCTTAAAAATGGATTTTCTCACTTTTGATACCATAAAAAGAATATTAAGTGAAGCTTTGTAAATATCTCCTATAATATTTTTTAACAGCATATGAAATGTATTTCGAAAACAAAAGAAACGTTTAGAAAGATAGTTCCTGAAAAAAGCAATAAAAAATTGAAATTTTTTAAGAGGACGATAAGCAAACAAATATAAAATTATTCAATGAATTTTGAAATTGTTTGCACAGAGTGTAAAAATAATTTTAAAAAAGGACATAAAATATTGCTTAACTCAACAATTCCCAAAAGAAATTTCCTTAACAAAAGGACATTTTAAAGAATACTGTAAAATATTTTTAAGGACTCGACATCATCCATCTGCTAGTCATGAATGGCTTCACAGTTCTACGTGTGGAATTAGAAGATGGAGAAGAGTCTGTCTATGCAGAGTATAGTAGTTTCTATGTAGCTGGAGAGGATGATAATTATAGGATCCATGTTTCTGGATACAGTGGAACAGCAGGTTTGTGTTATGTGACAACCAGACACAATCCAATGCCAGGGTAAATTTTAAAATCTGTCTCTGACACAACCCAAAGCCAAAGCAAATCAAAAATTCTTACCCAGGAGCCGCTTCCAGTTGACTATTTGACATTTTAATCTATGGGTTTGCAATTGGAATGCGTTACCTCGAGGTGAGCTCTAGATTTGGGCTGATATAGTGAACACAGTGCTTGCTTTCACTCTAACGTGTAGGGAACCTATTAATCCCAACGCTTGTAAATCCGTTTTTGTCGATTTTTTGTGACTGGAAAGAGTCAAAACACAGGTAGGAATATGATAAAAGAGTAAATATGAGAAATTTTCGCCTCCGTTTTATTTTCGCCCCTTTCGCCCTCTTCCTGATTTGGGCGAATTTAAAACGGTGCGAATTCAAATCACGCAGAATAATTTCTTAAACAAAACTATGACTGGGCGAATTTAAAACGGGGCAAAATTGTTCGCAAGTGCAAAAGGGCGAAAATAACACGTGGCGAAAATAACCCTGTATACAGCAATTGTCATATTTATTTGTGTAGGAAAAATGTTTCAGAAACATTATAATACGTGTATTAAGAAAGAATTGTAATTATGTTTTCTATTTTTCATATTACCAAATATGTAATAAAAAAATCTATATGTTACTAAAATAAATCAGACACTATAATTCATGTTCACAATGAGAAAATACATTAAGGAATCATAGGAGTGTGTTATTTCATACCTTTACTGCTAAAATAGACATATAAGACTGCCGAACTCAGAACAAGGTCCAATATACTAGGTTACCTGTAGCCATTCTATTATTCTCTATAAGTTTTTATTCTGAAATACATTTTTTTCTGTTTGTAGGTGATGGTATTTCATGTGAACTTGATTATTGTAACAATGATGCACAGTTTTCGACGTATGATAAGGATAACGACAACGCCTCTTACCGTAATAATGCAAAGATATGGAGAGGTGCTTGGTGGTATAATGATGGACACAGGTCTCACTTAAATGGGGAGTATGGTAACAACAATCATGGCGAGGGCATAAACTGGCATCCTTTCAAGGGCCATAAGCACTCTCTAACAGGCGCCAGGATGATGCTTCGTCGACCTTAATATATGCCTAAAATCAGAATGCAGAAATAAAAAAAAAATAGAGGGTGCATATTGGCTCAGGGATATAGGGCCTAAATGCATTTTAATTCATATAACTACTGATGTGTCGCTCGCTTTCTTTTTGAAAACAAAAATTGGATTGATGATCAATCTGTAAATTAACATTTCGATAACTATACTATATTGTAACAATATTATGGAGCTAGCTATCCACTTTCTGCTATTCTATGTATTTTCATGCAATATTTAGAATACGATATCCTATTGTGTGAGAGATCACGTAGCTTAAGGACAGGGTCGCTATCTCTTGCCATAACCTAGCTTTGTTATCTCATTTTATAGACAGCAAGTGTCTGACGTGGTTATGCATTTTCCGTGATCCCAAAAAAATCAAATTGTGAAGTAAGGTGTTATTTCTTATTAATTAGACCAACCTGCCATTTTTAACAAATTGTTATCAGTCATGTTTTTGGTTATGAATATACATGTAGTTGTTTTCACTTGAGAGACTGACAAATCACAGTTAAGGTCTTCCGTTTCCAACGGAAGACCTTATTGTTTTCGTTCGGTTTCTTTTTCTCTATTATTATTAAGGTCTTCCGTCTCCAACGGAAGACCTTCTTGTTATTCTTCGGTTTCTTTTTCCCTATTATTATTAAGGTCTTCCGTCTTCAGCGGAAGACCTTATTGTTTTTCTTCGGTTTCTTTTTCACTTTTATTATTTTTTTTCTTACCGATTTTGTGCACGCGATTTCTCGAAAACGGCTCAACAAAATCTTATGAAACTTTCAGGACGTATGGAACATCACTTGAACCTTACGCGTTTTTTTCCGTTTTGATGACGTCACTTCCGGTCTAGAGATATCGTCGATTTTCTGATTTTTAAGGGTCATTTTGTCCACAATTTTCCCGAAAAACGGCTCCAGATAGAAACTTGAAACTTTGAGGCTAGGTAGAGCTATGTCTGGAGAGGTGCATCAGGTATATCAAATTTACCGGAAGTGACGCTCGTCGGCGCTCGCTATGGCCCGAAAATAGACCTATCACAAATTTCAAAATTTCTCACACCTTTTCTTCGATATCTTTTTACCTGAAAATATTTTGTGAAAACGTATAGAACAAAAGAAGTGCAGAATTTAAAGATCTTTCAAATGATATCTCGAAAAAAGGGCTGGCCCCTAAAACAAGTTTTTTGGTAACAAATGTCTCTAGAAGCAAAAAATAATTTTTTCGTCCGTTGTCGTCACTTCCGGTCAAACCGGAAGTAGTCGGAAAACGCATATTTTTGCATTTCTCGACAAGTTTTTGGGTAACATATGTCTCTGTCAGCATGAAAATTAATTTTTCGTCCGTCGTCGTCACTTCCGGTCAAACCGGAAGTAGCCAAAAATAGCTTATTTTTGCATTAATTAACATGGCTTTAGAGGAGTCTAACCATTTTTTGGCGTTATTTTTCATTTTTGTTAAAAATGAAAGCTACTTCCGGTCAAACAGGACGGAAGACCTACTCGTTGCTTTGCAACGAGCTTTGCTCTAGTTATTATTATAATTATTCTTACCGATTTTGTGCACGCGATTTCTCGTAAACTATGAGGCCGATTCTCATGAAACTTTCACATCTGATAGGTACTGATCTGAACCTTATTGGAAATTTTTTTAGTTGACGTCGTAACTTCCGGTCGTGAGATATGGACGATTTTCTGATTTTAAAATGCAATTTTGTCTTATATATGAACTAAATATTAATTGGAGATGATAGTTCATGATCTATAGCGTTGCACAATCGCCTTTTCGTGCGTCGTCAGTACTTCCGGTCGATACCGGAAGCGAATTTAAAAAACGCAATTTTTCAATTTATCTTTTGTAATATTTTTTATTTTAGAATTAAATAAAGACCTCTTTTCTGAAGCCAAATATGTAATTTGTTTGAAAATCGAAAAAGTCAATCTCGAGATATTTGCATTTGAAAACGCGAAGCGGTGATCTTAACGGCCAAATCGTTAGCGCGTTGGATTGTCACGCGGGCGACCCGGGTTCGATCCCCCGTGTGACCAAAAATTTTATCATTTTTTTCTGCTCAAGTTTCGATATTATTTAATTTTAGACCATTTTCAACAATGTATTATGAACTTTTAAGTATATCTTACGTAATTAGGGGTCACGAAGTGCCAAAATGTCAAATATTTGCCGCTTTATATCTCGAAAAGGGGGAATATTTTGTTAAGCAATATTGAACAAAAGATAAGCAGAATAATGTTCTTAACAATATGCATTCTTTAAATTTTCGTAAAACGGCCCCATTAAGGACTTGTAGGAGTGGCCCCTAAATTTTTCAATGAATCATATCTCCAAAATCAATGGAAATCTCTAAATAAATGTTGAACAAAAAAACTTTAAAATTACAAGACCTTTCATTTGATATCAAGAAAAAGGGGCTGACCCCTCAAATTAAGGACTCAGAGGGGCCAAGAGTCTTTTATCTATAACTCTATAATGATCAATATTTTGTTACACATTACTGAAGCAAAAGTATTTATCTTAACGATCTACAACAATATATGACAAAATTTTGATGATATGTTACATATTTAGGGGTCAGAAGGGGCCAGAATGTCAAATCTTTGACGCTTTATATCTCGAAAAGGGGGAATATTTTGATAAGCAATATTGAACAAAAGATGATCAGATTAATGTTTTTAACAATATGCATACTTTAAATTTTCGTAAAACGGCCCCATTAAGGACTTGTAGGAGTGGCCCCTAAATTTTTCAATGAATCATATCTCCAAAATCAATGGAAATCTCTAAATAAATGTTGAACAAAAAAACTTCAAAATTACAAGACCTTTCATTTGATATCAAGAAAAAGGGGCTGACCCCTCAAATTAAGGACTCAGAGGGGCCAAGAGTCTTTTATCTATAACTATAATGATCAATATTTTGTTACACATTACTGAAGCAAAAGTATTTATCTTAACGATCTACAACAATATATGATGCAATTTTGATCATATGTTGCGTAATAAGGGGCCACAAGGGGCCAGAATGTCAAATCTTTGACGCTTTATATCTCGAAAACGGGGGATATTTTGATAAGTAATATTGAGCAAAAGATGGCCAGAATAATGTTATAGAAAATATGCATACGTTGAATTTTTGTAAAACGACCCCATTAAGGACTTGTGGGAGTGGCCCCTAAATATTTCAATTTAGCATATCTCCACAGCGAAAAGAAATTTCTAAATAAGTGTTGAACAAAAAATCTTCAAAATTATAAGACCTTTCATTTGATATCAAGAAAAAGGGACCAACCCCTCAAATTAAGGGCTTAGAGGGGCCAAAAGTCTTTTATCTATAACTCTCTAATGATCAATATTTTGTTATACATTACTGAAGCAAAAGTATTTATCTTAACTATTTGCAACAATATATGATGTAACTTTGATCATATGTTGCGTAATAAGGGGCCACAAGGGGCCAGAATGTCAAATCTTTGACGCTTTATATCTCGAAAAGGGGGAGTATTTTGATAAGCAATATTGAACAAAAGATGGCCATAATAATGTTATAAACAATATGCATACTATGAATTTTTGTAAAACGGACCCATTAAGGACTTGTAGGAGTGGCCCCTCAATATTTTATTTATATCTATGTAATTGATAATGGAAAACTTAATGTCATTCTCTTTTAACGAATATCTCAGTCAAAATCACATCTCATCTTGTCGAGAAATTCAACGGAAGACCTACTCGTTGCTCGCAACGAGATCTGATCTAGTTATTATTATTATTCTTCCAACCGATTTTGTGCACGCTATTTCACAGAAACGACTCGGCCGATTTACATGAAATTTTCATATGTAATAGCTAATCAATCGATCTTGATAGGTTTTTAAGCGTTTTTATAACGTCATCTCCGGTCGTGAGATATGGACAATTTACTGATTTTAAAATGCAAATATTGTCTTGATTTAGTAGCGAAAACTGCTTAAGATATGAACAGAAGATTAATTGGAGATGATACTTCATGACTTATAGCGTTGCAGAATTGCCTTTTCTTGCGTCGTCAATACTTCCGGTCGATACCGGAAACGAATTTAAAAAACGCAATTTTTCAACTTTTCTTTTTTTATATTTTTGTTTTAGAATTGAATAGAGACCTTTTTGCAGAAGCGAAAGATGTAATTTGTTTGAAAATCGAAAAAACCAATCTCGAGATATATGCATTTGAAAACGCGAAGCGGCGATCTCAATGGCTAAATGGTTAGCGCGTTGGATTGTCACGCGGGCGACCCGGGTTCGATCCCCCGTGTGACCAAAAAAATTTTTATCATTTTTACTGCTCGATTTTTCGATATTTTTAAATTTCAAACCATTTGGAACTATATATTATAAACTTTTAAACATATCTTGCGTAATAAGGGGTCACAAGGGGCCAGAATGTCACATCTTTGACGCTTTATATCTCGAAAAGGGAGAATATTTTGATAAGCAATATTGAACAAAAGATGGTTAGATCAATGTTCTAAACAATATGCATACTTTGAATTTTTGTAAATCGGCCCCATTAAGGACTTGTAGGAGTGGTCCCTAAATATTTTCATTGAGCATATCTCCACAAAGAATAGAAATCTCTGAATAAGAATTGAACAAAAAATCTTCAAAATCACAAGACCTTTCATTTGATATCAAGAAAAAGGGACTGACCCCTCAGATAAGGGGCTCAGAGGGGCCAAAAGTCTTATATCTATAACTCTCTAATGATCAATATTTTGTTATACATGACTGAAGGAAAATTTTTTATCTTAACGATTTGCAACAATATATGCTACTATTTTGATAATATGTTACGTAATTAGGGGTCACAAGGGACCAGAATGTCAAATCTTTGACGCTTTATATCTCGAAAAGGGGGAATATTTTGATAAGCAGTATTGAACAAAAGATGGTCAGAATAATGTTCTAAACAATATGCATACCTTTAATTTTTGTAAAACGGCCCCATTAAGGACTTGTAGGAGTGGCCCCTAAATATTTTCATTGAGCATATCTCCACAACAAATAGAAATCTCTGAATAAAGTGCTGAACAAAAAATCTTCGAAATCAAAAAACCTTTCATTTGATATCAAAAAAGAGGTGCTGAGTTGTCAAATTTGGGGCTCAGAGGAGCCAAAGGTCTTTTATCTTCAACTCTTCCCTGATCAATATTTTGTGATAAGTATACATTATGAGGAGCAAAGGGACCATTTTTATTTTAAGATTTGCAAGAATATATTATAAAATTTTGATTATATGTTACGTAGTAAGGGGTCGCAAGGGACCAAAATGCTATATTTTTTATGCTTTACGTCTCCAAAAGGGGGAGTATTTTTATAAGCCATATTGAACAAAAGAAGTTCAGAATATCGTGATAAAAATTAGAAACTATAAATTTAAAGAAGGAAAACTTAATGTCATTCTTTTTTAACGAATATCTCAGTCAAATTCACATGTCATCTTATCGAGAAATTCAACGGAAGACCTACTCGTTGCTCGCAACGAGATCTCATCTAGTTGCATTTATTTTTGGTAACCATTATTTCGGATTTAGAAGAAATGATTTTTTTTTCTAGAATACTGTTTCACAGTTGTATTAGGATTGGGACTCGTGTTGATATATTTTTACGTGTGTCCACTCACATATTCATAATTTATTTTCAAACAGGATGTCGAATACAGTAAAATGATGTAAAGATGTATTTACGGTTATGTTTATTTTTTAGAAATAGGTTGATTGTAATTATGTTGATCTGACTGAATGTCCAATATCTGAATGCATAAAATTGATAAAAAAGGATATTTAACGAGACCGAGTCTAATAATTTCTGCCCTAGGAATTTTGATATTTTTTTGATAATTAATTTTCACTGTTATATTTATTGTTTTAAGATTAAAAAAATCGAATGTTTACCACCCTGATTTCTTAGTGGGCCATCTTAAATGTTTTCAAACTTTAAACTATGGGAATTTTTTGAAAAATCGCCAAATTATTCCATTTTCCCCATATTTTTTGTACCTCTGCCCTAGGGATTTCCTTTTCATTCAAGGAAATGAAAGTACATGTAAAAATGTCACCAAATTGTGAAATTTAAAAAAAAAGTTCAACATCTCGATTGGTCTAGGTAATAATTACTAAGATTATTTTTTCGAAGCCAAATACCTCTAAAATTGCCAGATTACACTATAAATACATATCTTTGCTGATGAATTATCGGTGCATACAATTTTTTTCGGCATAAATAGCAATTTTTAGATTGCTAGTATGTTTCTTAGGAAGTTGTCATCAGTTTTTAATATCAATGGACTTCTTGAACATACAAGCGAGTCCTGCGTCATTCTTCAGCGTAATGCATTGCTTACAAAATCCGAAAATGGTGACGTTGTTAGAGCCATTTCAACGTTCTTTTCTGATAATTTTCGTAAAATCACATTTTCAGGTCAGTAGGAGGTACAAATAGCGTTAGTTTTGTATTAAAATTAAAATAATTTTCAAAGATGTACTGTCACAGAAATTACTGCATGAAATTTAAAAAGTTGCGCAAAGTTATGCGCACTCGAATTAGACTCGGCCTCGTTAAACAAAAATAAAACCTATAGTGTTTAAAATGTAAAGTAAGGTAAAACTTTAAGAGAAAATACATGTTTATTAAAATTGAATGAATTCTGAGATTAATTTGATACAAATAGAGAAAAAAAAACTTATTTAAACAATAAAATGCTTTCTTTGTTTGTTGTTACTGGAATGAACGGAAGCAGCTGTTGCAGAAAAAATACATAACCCGCGTAAGCGGGTTATGTAAATTTTTTCTGCAATAGCTGCGACCGTTCATTCCAGTAACAACAAACAAAGAAAGCATTTTATTTTTTATAATTATATCTGTTTAAATAATCAATTAAAGTAGGATTAAAAAGATTAATTATTGTATTGATGATGCGAACGTCTTTATACGTTTCATTGATGGAACAGCCACTGATTAAGAAATCTGTACAGGCGACCTGCCTACTGCAGTTTATGCAGTGATGAACGCAATGGGGTTTCTTAGAAATAAAGGAGAAAATATTCAGTGGATGTAAATATATCTAAATACACTATAACATCTTATATTAGATTAAAATATTAAATGCATTGCAACCATTTGTCATACCTTGAGGCATACATGTAATAGCATGTTATATTAATTCAAATTTTTATATTACCGAATCTGTCTGATTAGTACTAACATATGCTTTGCGATACAATAAAGAAATACACCTGTTTTTGTCCCAATTATAATATATTTTTAATCAGGGAACAATGATTAAGACATCTACATGTAGCCTCGCTACATAGCTTCTTTTACGTTTTGCCATGAATTATTCACTCCTATTGAGACTTCAACTTATGCTGACGGAGTGCTTAAAATTTAACTTGGTCTCGACATTAGGAGCAATTAAGGAGTGGGGGATATCTTTAGTGCCAACATCTACTGCGACAAAGGACCTCGGTTTTTACTGTCTCATCCGTAGTATCGGTCTCCACGTCCAGGTCCCTATGTTCGATTCGAACCTGCGACGTAATGATCAACTCCTGAATCCCTGATTCTATAGTCAAGGTCAAGCGTGCGACTTTCCCTTATTGATAACATTATTAAATCATATTGAACTCATTAATTAATCAATATTTATAAATACATGCAAATAATATGCTAGTTTCTGTCTGTTTTTTTCCATACAAATCTTAGAAAAGAAACCAGCATTGATATAGCTGTAAAGAAGATACATGTAGCTTGAAGGATTAAGATTTTTGACGCTCTTTGCAAATATTATGTCAGATGTAACAAAGAAATCGTTACCGTTAATGTATACTTTTACTTTATAGTTGACCGAGTGGCGAAGTGGTTTGAGAGTTGCGAAGTAAGGCGTAGATTCTAAGTCCTTGAGACTGTATAAACCGACTTCTACGGAAAGTTAACCAAATTTTTTTTTTTTAAAAATGGACTAAATACATTCATATGAAAATAATGAACTTCTTGCTAAATCACCTTATATCAAATTCTTCCTTAACCAAAATGGTCTTTTAAAAAGGTTTATGCAGATAGATATTGTATGCATATTTTTTTACTTCGATCTCTTCGATTACTTTTGAGTGGGCGAATTTCAAACGGAGGTAACTCAAAAAACAAAACAGTATATTTTCTTAAAAAGAACTGTAAATTATGAGAATGAGACAAAATTGCAAGCCAGCATGTGAATTGACTGGTTAATATACACAGTCAATGAACCAATGTTCCGAAGAGGAGAATTTCATAAAATCATCTACAGTAAAATTATCCTTTATGGACAGATGATACACACAATTTTTTTCTTTGGAATAGATTAAATATGTCACAAGTTTAGCAAAGTGGATAATTCATAGCATTTTTTCTCCGGAGAGCTGGAAATTGAAATAGACTTGGAAAATATTACTTATATTTCAATAAAAAAACAAATATAGACAAAGCATACTCAGTTAATTTATTTTTACAGGAGAAAACATATTTCAGAATATGTAACCTTGGTGCTTATAGTATAATATATAAACGATAAAAAAATATACCAAGCCGGGTGAATTTTAGGATGAAATACAAAATAACAAAAAATCAGCAATAAACCATAGGCTGATTTTTACGATTTTGCTTTTCTTAATAAAATTCACCCGGCTTTGTATATTTTTCTATAGTTGAAATTACACTTTTAACACCAAGGTTCCATATTCTGAAATTTGTTTTCATCTGTAAACCTTTACTGGGTGTTTTTTGTCCATATTTATAATTATATTGAAATATTACTAATATGTTCCAATTTTTTTTTATTTTCCAGTTCTTAGGAGAAAAAAAAAATCTAAGAATTATCCACATTTTTAAACTTGTGACGTGATATTAGGTCTCTACCAAAGAAAAAAATTGTTTGTATCATCTTTCCTTAAGTTATCAAAATTATTAATGATTTAATGCTCTCTTTCAGAAAACGAGGATTCGCTTATCCTTACTATTAAATTTGCAAATTTTAAAATGTCAAATGCAGATCACCATCTTCGTGTCTAAAGCGGGATGAACTTTTCTTTCAATTGTTGTTTAAGAGATTATATGAAGAAATACTGCTCTTTTTCTCTTTATTTTATTTACATTACATTCTTCTGATTTTCATTTCTGTAGATTTTAGTGAGTAGTAATCCCCATGCCAAGTTCGCCATACAACACCGGTAGCATACGAACTTGTAGTTCCTCTTAGATATTGTCCATTCAAGTTGGAGTCATGACAGTGGCTATACCACCATGCCCCCTTATAGGTGTTGGAGCAGTTATAGGCGTTATCTCTGTCCTTTGTATAGAACTGCTTTCCGTGATGGTATCCAAATGCATCCCCTTTTGAAGAAATAAAAGTTTAACATAGTTCTTTATATTTAAGGAGATATGTTGGGTATGGAATCTATTTTACAAGAGGTAGAAGATTTTCAAAATTATATATTTTTCACAAGAGCAAATCAAGAGAGAAAAAATTCCGTGTATCAATGAATATTACATCCGCATTTAATATTTACTACTTTTTTTTATTTCTATTTTCCGGTTGCTTCCTTTATTTAATGAGCTCGAGTTGAAGGTATCGAGTCTATTATGTTGAAATATAAGGGATTCCCGATGTAGCGAAACTTATCACATTTTTGTTTGGGTATTTTGCGTACAGGCTCTTTAAAATATTAGTATATTTACACTTTTCTAATCTATAGAAAAGGAAAATGTTGCAATGAAGTGTTTATAAACTTATATATTTTTTTTATCAATTTTATTGGAGTTTGTTCCAATTCACGAAAAAACTAGTGCAAGGTAGAGTGCATGCTGTCAAAACATGGGATATGTCGTGCAAACAAGAATTTGATTTTTAAATGAATAAATATTTTCTATCATGAGCAGTAATTTGAAAACAGACTATGAAAGAAAATTTACAAAATTAAACATTGTACAAACCAAGTTATTTATTTTATTTTATTTATTTTTTTTACAAAATTGAAGTGTTGGTTGTATATAAATAAACGAATCCTTTCGCTTACCCAGTATGCTTATCATGCTAATGAACCGTGCAATTTCCCAGTGAATAGTTTAACACAGAGACAACACCTATTTTTGTAATAAAAGCGAGAATCACGCATGCAGTAAAGAAGGTCGAAATTAATCAATTATTTATCTCTAACTGAAAAAATGAGATGTGGCAGTAGGGAAAAAAATAAAGTTCTAATTTCTTGTGCCAAAAAAGAAAGAAGAAAGCTTTCGATTGCTACTGAATTATTTTACGGTACACAAGTACATGTTATTTAAACCATGGATAAAAACACCAATATGTATTGGCATATTTATTAAGTGACTTTAACTGTATTGGATAATATTATCGGAGCGAATATTTCAATGAAATTGATGTCTAAGGAAAATGCATTTGTATTTCACATAATTTTATGAGCTTCATGTATCGATTTTTTTTTCAGTCAGAAAGGCTTAAAGGGTTAGATTTCTTCGGCAGTGAACATTTTATTCAGATTTAACGAAAAATAAAGTCAATAACCGAGATAAATTACATAATTATGTATGTACCTATAAATTATATATTTGTTAAAACCACTATTGAGAAGCTTGTCTTCCGCTATCTTGATTTATATTACAGCAAACTTTATATACAATAAAGTCACTTAACATGCCTGTGATTCTTATCTCATTAACTATCTGCACTACACTGAGAAATTATTTTCTTTGCAATTTCCAGCTGCGTTTTGCAGTCAGATTTAGACCATGTGATAAAGTGAATTAATAATACTGATTACAGTAAAAGAAAAAAGCATCAACAACAAAATTAACACACACACACACACCCTCACCCTCCCTCACACACACACACACCCTCACACACACACCCACACCCACACACACACACATACACACCCTCACACACACAAAACAAACGAAACAAAATAACAAAACAAACAAATAAATAAACAAAAAGATTAAACCGGGTGTTATAGATAAATTAAATGTGAAATGCATGGTATAAAAGTCAATCAAGAAGCTAAGAAATCAAATTAATTCAATAGAATTTAAATATTTAAAATGTAAATGTATAAATGATTCAATTAAGGGGGGACTTAACCTAACGAAAAGGCGTATAAAATTCTTATTTTAATTAAAATTATTTAGTATGAGTTGAATTTAAAGAGTAGCTACATTGGGAGAATTGAAATATTTATTTTGTCAAGAACTATGTAAAAAAAAAAAACCACAAAGCCGCCCATGTGACGCAGTGGCTAGAGCGTCTGCTCTATAGTCGCGAATTAATGGATTGATCCTTACGTTGCTGGTTCGAATCCCACTGTTGGACATGGAGACTGGTCCTTTAGACGAGACCGTATAAATCGAGGTCCCGTGGCAGAAGTTGATGGCACGAAAAAGAACACCCACTCCCCAATGGGCGTAAATGCCGAGAATAGGACAAAATATGAGCTCTCCACTGGCAAGTGATGGTGTCTCCATATAAGTGGATAAAAAAGTCTGGAGAGTGAACAAACAATATCATAAACTCGTAACAATACTTTTAGTACTTCGATAAAAAAAAAATTGGCATTGGTTATAGTCTTGGGTTGGAAAATTATATTGTATGGGATTATTATTTTTATTCAAAAAATGTCACAGTATTTCACTATGGAAAAAACAAAAAAGAACATTTAGCTGTTCCAACAAATACATGCATCACAGACTTGATTTCCATTTGGCATACTTTCTATTACAATTGAGTAGGAAAAGGACCTTGAGCTAAAAATAAAACATAAAGACACCACTACTTACCGGTGGAAGGCTACAAATTGAAATATATAATAGGTAGTAAGGGCTTTTGATTATTGACGCTGCTTGTTTCGTGATAGCACCTATACATTGTACGACACGCCCCCAATTTATACAACCTCATCGATTGGACCTCACATCTTGCAGTGGATCATAAAGATTAACACCGCATACATCACGATTCTAAAGCAATATTTTAAAACACATTTAACGTCACAATAATAAGAAATATACATAAGGAATAACTACATCTGTCAGAGCCTTATTTCTCCTTTGGATGGAAATTCATCAGAACGTTTATCTTTCAAACCCTGACTATATTGGGCATGGGTAACCACGCAAAAAAAATAAGTCAAACGACGCGCATGCGCCAGTGAGAGGAATGCAACAGTTAGTTTACCGGCACAAAAAACCAAATTGCGGAATTGTTTTCCTTCAAATTTCGTGTAAATGTAATGCTTATAATAGTCTACTGTATAAATGGCGGTTTTATGGTGGTAAGATGGCGATTTAAGAGATGGCAGGACAAAAAACCCGCTCGTAACATGGCTCTGTTTCGCGTTAATGTCATCGTCACGGTTGATTGAAAACCATTACAGGCCCTCTCTGACAACGGGTAACAAGTTTTTTTGGGGAAAATTTACAAGAAACTGCTTAGTTAACTGTTGTTGCCTTTTTCATTATTTAGGCAATTCGAAAACAAGAACCCCATTGAACTTCCGTGAACTGTACCAAGATTGCAAGAAATTCATATTTTCTCTAAATATTGAAAAACGATGTGCATATCTTAGGTGCATCAAATAATGTAACAAGATTTGTTGACAAACTCGTCGTCATCAAATTACACGCGTTTTGGGCTTTTAAGCGTTTTCCCTTCGTGACGTCATACATTTTACGGTTGAGTGATTCTGAACACTGATTTTGGTGCATAGTAACTAAATTTCTCTTCTGACCAATTTTCGTAATTTTCGGTCACACGGTCAAAATGTTTTCGAATGTTATGTTACCATGCGTTTCTTTTTCCTTTCAGTACATTTTATAACTGAGCTGACATCTATATGAGTTAGAATTAATAATGTGAGTATAAATTTTTGAAACCTTTTTTTTTATTATTATTATTTTAATCGTGTTCATACACTGCCATTTAACGTCAATGAATGTGTAAACATCATACATATACCTGCTGTCCCGACATAATCCTGGACAGTCAGTGCATAAGACGTGCTGTCATCACCAATGCCAAACTTTCGATAAATTGCATACCGACTTTCATCAACGAAGTCATCCATATCGATTCGTAATTCATAGTATCCCTGATTTACAATTTCCCATATTCGATGGTTTCCTTAAAATGAAATATGGACTTTTTATTGACTTATAAATGTAACAACCAAATTCTAAACCACTTTTCGGAATAATATACCTTATAGCAAGTTTCTTTATCAGGTGTAAAATTTGAAGTTTTGCATACTCAAAAAGAATGCCAATTACTTTGCAGAACTTTTTATGCCGAACACAGAGTTCCATGACATTGCAAGAGAGGGAAATTCGTCTTTACGATGAAATATAGGTACATGTAGATAAAGAACAGTGTTCGAGCTCAAAAGTTCATTAAACATAACAAAGAGCAGAGCAAACAAGGACCTCCAAAACATCAGAGGTGGGATCACTTGCCTCTGAGGAGTGAGCATCCCCCTGCCAACCGGGCACATCGGCTTTATTCTACTCGTATAAATCGGAAAATAACGGATGAAAACCATAGACAATTCAGCGTGGAAATAATGGTCTAAAAATCAGCATGAAAAAAATCAGTATTTGCCTTAATGATAAATTATGCTGACAAGGTAATTCTATCGACCATAGCACAACTTTCAGAATGTTAAATGTATGTTCGAATTACCGATTCAAACAAAAGTTTGAATGCCTACATAACCAAATAAAAGTAATATTTTTTACACTACATGTACAAGCTAATCAGTATTTTAGGCGATTTTCTTGTATTCAGTTCTAATAATTATGAAATTAAGAAATCTGAAGTAGAGCTTGCTTTTTACCCAGCCAAAATTCATCCGATTTGTTTCCAAATCCATATTTATAGTCAGTCCAACCTCTAAAGAAATCCTCCGAACCATCTTTTCGCCTTTGTATAACCTTTTATCGATAAATAGAAAAACATAGATTATTTAATGCATAATGTAATCAAAACAATTTCATTCGAATCTAAATGGGACCCTTAAAAATGAAATATTATGTTTATGTATCATCAACAAAAATGTAACGTTGAATTACAGTAACTTGTATAGTCAGTATAATCTTTTTACAAACTAATTTGTTTAATTGATACTTTAAATTTTCATACCACCCATCCTCCTCCATCTGTCTTCTGGTCACAGAAAACCTCAAAACTTCCACTTCTTTGAGGGTAGATTGTGTAGATCTTACTTTCTCTGTAGCCTAACCATAGTAAATCTTGACAATCGCGTGGGAATTCCTCAACTGAAAGGTACAATAGTGTTACAAAATTCAACTTAATCATCATGCTACTGTTACCTATATTGTAAGAAAACAAGGAGAAAGTCCGTTATTTTTATGAAGTCTGTACATGCATATCTTCTATATCAAATAATTTTTTTTGTACTGAACGACTTAGAATTTAAACTTTATTGTCTTTCTTTCCTTTGTGTCTTTTAAACAATTTATTATTGCAATATAATGCAATGTGGGTGATAAATTATGTACATTTTAGTTTCTTAAAATAAGTGAATGATTTTGAAATGCAAATTTTCTGATTTCATTTACGTTTTTTTTTTCTTTAAGAAATGTTTTAGTTCCAAGCTATAATTTGTATCAATCCATGTTTGAAGAACAAAATTGATTACCTGGTCCAACAGAGTTATGACTTTCAGGTCGAAGACCATCTAAGAGAATACCATGACAACTCGAGAGTATGGACAAAAAAACAATGAAGAAACTCATTCTGACGTTGAAAACAAAATGGCGGATTGCTAGCATGCACGTTATTCCATAGAGTAGTCTTCAAATCCTCCAGTTTTCTAGACTGTAAAAGTTTTGATGTATTCACAAGGTTAGGAAGTATGACAGGAGCTATAATCAAAAAACTAAAAAAAGATATCAATTAAAAGCAATTGTTGTAGGAATATATAGTTTTCATAATAACATTTAATCCTGAGAATATTTTTAGTCGTTTTTGACATTTTTAAACTTCTTATTACACAAATATTTCGAAGTCTGAAGTCTGCTAAAAAAAAATTAAAGTGCGTGTGAAAAAAATAACTCTAAGTTTTCACTTCATGTACATTAAATTATATACTTATCTTGACACCCGCTATACAATAAGTATTAGACTTGTACATTGTAAATTAAATTGTATCATTACGTTAGCTTAATTAAAAACTTGCTGACTTGCAATTGTTACAAGCAGAAAAACATCTAATTATCTAATTTATATAAAAAATATACTGTGAATACAGCTAACGTCATAAAGAAATAAGGAAATAAATCGGAGAAAAAAACCAAAATTAATATTATGTTTTGTAATAAACTCTTTAAACATGTAGGTACGCTTTTAAATAATTGCTGGTTAGGGGTTTTTTTTCTTTTATTTTTTTTCTTTTTGTTATAAAAAGTTTTGTTAATAAAGGAAAATTTCAAAAAATAACGTCTATTTATATGTTCATACATGTTTTCTAAATGTCATAATTTCATACCGGTAAATGTCCTTACACAAATTTACCAAAGTTGACTTTAGTTAAATATACAAGTAGTTTACTAAATTTAACTGTGATTGATTGATACGTTGAATCATTATGAAATTTTATTCATTACTTTTTTACAGGTGTAGAGACTTAAAATTTCCCAAAATCATACCAATGGTAAAATTTGTTTATGATCTTTAAAAATATATTTCTAATAATTATCTTTTAATATCAGAAACTTGCTGATAGGAATTTAAAAAAAATGTTTCGATAAGACATGTATAGTAAATATACTTTGATGTACTATAATAAAAACTTCTATTGTCTTCAGTGAAAACTTTGGTAATAAATTATAGTTAACTCACGTTTAAGGTACTTTTTGGCAAGTTTTAGGGAAGAGCTAATAAATCCTTGTCTAATTTACACGTAGCAATGTCAAAATTAATGTAAAAATAAAATATTCAGAATTACATACAATTGTGTATCTTTTTATATAAATCAAACATTTAAAGTCACTGACTGTGGTCTAATCCCACTCTCGGAAGGCAAAGAGGTGACTGACATGATGAAGATAGACGACTCGAGATTTCAAATAACATGTATCAACACCGGAGGATCAGTTTGGACGGTATTATTTGATGTCTATCGTTTTTTTTTATATATATATATATTTCGGATATGACCTTAAAAAAGTAGGTCCCGTGTTGCAGTAGACGTTGGCACGATAACGAACCTTCTTTGCTCAATGGCCCTGAGTGCCGAGTATAGGTCTAAATTTGAAGCCCTTCACCGACAAACGGTGACGTTTCCATATGAGTGAAAAATTCTAGAGAGGGACGTAAAACAACATACAATCAATCAATCAAACGTACAAAACACGCTGATTTAAATGAAAGTAAAACTTTCTTTGTTTATTATTGAAATTTCATTGAGGTCGTTTCTGAATTGTTTTACATGTACTATCTAGAAAATAGTTTTCATTAATTTTTGGAACAATAAAGTTTTTGCTAGGAAAGTACTTCATCCGAACGAATAGATTTCCAAAAATAACTTTAAACTAAATTTTGTTAATTGTGTTAATCATTAACATTTTACTGCGGTCGTTGTTGAATGCTGATAATACCGGTAACTAAAGTATAATGTTCATTTTTGTTTGTTACAATAATCTTTTTAATAGTACGTTGCTGGGAAAAAAATACTGCTGATATCTTTATCCATTACTGATTTCTATGCAATTCTTATTCCGAATTATGTTAGCTATTGTACCACATGTATTTCATGAAACCCTTACGTCTTCTGAAAGTTCAAGATATAGCTCATTCCTAAGATGTCCAGATGCATATAATCGAAAAACTTTTGTTAAGATCAGTAATCAGTATTGTGGTTCATACATGTATATAATAAGCCTATATACCTGTATTAAAAAATTCTTCTAAAATTCGTTAACACTGAGAGGCAATGGTAGGTGTTGAGACCCAGGTATTAGTTCAGGAAATAAAGTATTTGATGTATACTGTATGAAAAATATTGTGTACACATTCCTAAAAAGGTAATGACAACTTGGAATATTTACACTTTATTAACACTTTCTGTATAGATGATACAAAGGAGAGTTGACGGTTCTGTGAATTTCTACAGGAGATGGACTGATTATAAAAACGGGTTTGGTGACCTTAAATCAGAGTTCTGGATCGGTAAGTTAAAGTTATTACCCTCCTTTGAGATGACATACAGGGATTTCACAGCTTAATTAATATAATTAAAAAAAATAATTTAAACAATATATATTCAACTGCATTTATTCAATAGAAATAAATTATTTGATATTTCATTCGCGATTCATAACAATCTTACAAATGGATTTTCTCACTTTTAATACCATAAAAAGAATATTAAGTGAAGCTTTGTAAATATTTACTACTTTTGTTTTACAGCATATGAAAGATATTTCGAAAACAAAGAAACATTTAGAAAGATAGTTCCTGAAAAAGGCATTAAGAAATTTGAAATTTTTTTAAGAGGACGATAAGCAAACAAATTTAAAATTATTCAATGAATTTTGAAATTGTTTGCAGAGTGTAAAAATAATTTTAAAAAAGGACATAAAATACTGCTTAACTCAAAAATTCCCAAAAGAATGACATCTAAAATAAGATAATTTCCCTCATTATCTTTAAACTCGTTGCATATTTTTACTTCACAATTATTATTAAATAAGATAGCAACTCCTGTTGAATTGGATTTAAAAGAACCACACATTTTATTCAAAGTAATTCAATTGACGGATTGCGCTTCTTTTTAAAGGGAAATAATTAAGAATATAATGAAATTGGTAACTTGTTTAAAAAATCCCCCTTTTAACAATTATTGAGGAAAGAATTGAAAAATATGTGAAACCTTCATTAAATAGAGTCGATCCAAGTTTGTTTAAATCATGACCTCTGAGGGTTAAAGTGGTACCACAATTGGGAATAAAAGTTTTACAAAGAAAAAATTTGGAAGAAAATAATCATAATCGAAACAACACCCAAATCTATGATTAGTAATTTTAAAATTAAAGCATCCACAGGCAATGTATTACTCAAGTTTGCTCAATTATAACTGTTATGAAGAATATGAAGAAGGATTAAGAATAGCTTTGCACCTGTAATACGTAGTAGTAGTGGATTTTGTATTAGAGCGGTGCTCGACTGATCATAAAAAAAAATCATAGATTCTTTAAAAATCTTGTTCTCCAAACAATCTCGTTAAAAGACTTCATTTCATGGTCATTTTATGGTCAATACAATGATTCTTTAACCAAATTCACTTTAAGATTGAGTCAATTGCTGACTGAAGATGTTCATATTAAGTCTTAGTTCATCATTTACACACTTAATTTTTCTTTATTTCCCGATCATGGCAAAGAACATACGGCGGTGTGACCGGTCGGCAGAGCTTGCTAACTTCTCAATGCACCTGAGTCTACTTCTGATGTTTTGTTTGCTCTGCTCCTTTTTTTATATTTTATTTCTATTGATTTTGAGCTTGAATACTGTTTGTTTCATTTCACCTCCATAATTTTTATGAGTACTCAATATTAAGTTGACATAATAATTTTTTTCTGTAGTTTCCCTCATTTGTCCTCATCTTCCTGTACACAAAACAATAGTTTTAGAGATTATTTGTTGGCACATCTCATCCCCAGCAGCAATATGGTTCACGTTTCCCATTTCACGGTCTTAACAAAGCTATTATCAATAACACTATAGATTTATGTCATACATTTAACTGTATTCTTTAAATCATTTGATGGCCCCTTTATTATATAAAATGCATTTTTCTTCTATTTAATAAATCATTCAGAACGTATTGATTTGATGATTATCATCCTCAAATGTATCAAGAGTGTTGGTTTTCTAGTGGAACATTCTTCAATGAAAACTTTTAAGAATTACTTGCTTCTGGTCATTTTTCTTAGTCTTGCTAATGCATCACTTAAAAACGGCTAAGATAATCTAAAATGGGGTAAGCGACTTATTGGGAAACTACTCACCACCATAGCACAAGTCAGTGTTCTAGATTGTGTAGAAGAATGCCTAACTCGACCAGGATGTTGGTCGTTTAACTACAGACGGGCAGCTATATTTTGTGAACTAAACTATGACAGTGACAAAAGTTTGCATACCAATCTTACAAAACAGGAGGGATGGATATTCAGCCCAAAAGAAACATGGCCTTTGGTGAGTGTTAAAATATTTTTTAAGTATACTGTTACCAACTTTCATTTGCGTGCAAGAAATATCCTCCATTTTCGCGACCGCATTAGACTTGTTAATATTTATCACTGCCAACATTTTTGGGATGGATATTCAGCCCAAAAGAAACATGGCCTTTGGTGAGTGTTAAAATATTTTTTAAGTATACTGTTACCAACTTTCATTTGCGTGCAAGAAATATCCTCCATTTTCGCGACCGCATTAGACTTGTTAATATTTATCACTGCCAACATTTTAAATTGCTCTGTATTTTAGCGTAAAATTTTTCTAGTCGAGAAATTAAATCGTTGCATTTTAATTTTAATCTGGCAAATCGCGAATAAAAGATGATGCGAATATAATGTGGTTTACAGTATAACCATAAATGTGTATCAATGATCATTTTGATAAAAATTAATCATGAATGTCGCGATATCTTGTTTGTATTAAGCATTTAGCGACTAACTTTGCCCTGTTATTGACATATTTTTTTCTTTTCATACGAAATAGAAATTTATTCAATCACTACTTCATGAAAAGAAGTATCTTGCTGTGGTCCTCAATTCAATATTTAGATATATTAACATTGTATATCGTTGACTTTTAATCAGGATTTCATTTCTTTCACTTTGTTCGCAAATACATATACAACTTATCATTTCCACATATTTTGACTGACCCGTTTCACATTAATATGTTCATGTACACAAATCATACCTCATACTCTACTTATGTGAATACAAGTGTGTGATCACTGCTCATCATCTTTCCCTTTTTGCCCTATGATATAAATAAATTGACTTTGTACAATCGCCTAATTTTTTTCTTATTTACCATTACAATAAATGTAACTGTTTTAACAATATACTGTATCACCGAATATCATTTATATGTTCATTAACTCATAATCCAGTAATAAGAGGTTTATATATACATTTTTAAAGAAATGAGTTCATGTTTTCATATGTTCATAGGAACTAATTGGATCTTGCGAACATTCAAACTGTGAAGTAAACGAAAAATGTAAAAGAGAATCGTTCACTTCCCATAAGTGTGCATTGGCTCGTATGTATTCAATTATTATAATAGATTACGATGTATAAATGTTTTTTTATGAATAAAAATTACCAGATTTTCTGGTTATATTCATATATTACATTTAAATTTTGATTAGCATTTCTAACTTGATCTAGGCTTTTTTCCTTGAAAGAATGGTTTTAAAGGATAAAGGTGATATTAAAAAAATCAGTAACTTATCTAAAACATTTATTAACGATTTGATAAGGACATAAATAGGGACGTGGAATTAAGCATCAAGTTTTGACCGCCACTTGTCAACTTATATTTTCAGACACCTCATTCAAAGTATTTTCTATGGATTTGTTAAATATTTTGAAAAGATCATTACAACGACCATAGACTTTACTAATTTTTATTGATTGATATTTCACATTATCAAACTTTCATGTACAGATATACAAATGCAAAATTAAAATGTGCATATAGGCTTTAAAGTTCAGAGATTTGTATTCCATATGTCTGAGTTAAAATTATTTTTTATTCTTTCCGAAAATACTAAATAATTTACTAAGCAAAATAGCTTTTTGTTATAAAGGACAAAGTGGCGGTATTTATTCCCTTTGAGTTTTTTGGTATGAATGTATTGCTCTAAATAACATCGACCGATCCATTATCCTCGATAAAACCAATAAAAGCTGTGCTTATCTTTGAATCAATATTTTATCCATTTGTTTGATGTTAAAGGAAATTCAGCGAATTTAGTCTGAATCGACCTATAAAACAATTTAACATAAAAACAACGTAAGTCGTATTTTTACCAAGGTCACATATCATTTGTAACACTTATGTAATGATAGGTAAAAAATAAGGTATCATATCAAAGTTTTAATAAAAGATAAAAAATGACAGGCAAAAAAATTTAGTTAACATTGTTTTATCTTAAAGAAAGATTTTAAATTATTTCACCAGAAACTCCAATAATGTTTCGAAATTCCCATTTGTACAAATTATGCTCCACTAAACATGTAGCAGACTTTATAAAATTTTATTATTCATATAAAGAGGAATTTATTTAAAACCTCTTTATGTGAAGAGAAGATCTAGAACACTTGCTGTAGCCTTCAAATTGACATTTAGAAATTCCTGAGTAAAACACAAAATTGCATCATAATCTGTTGCTCTGCGATGTTCTAAAACGTAATAATTAAGTCGATCTCAATGAGGACTACCTATCTTCTCAAGTTGATTTCTTTTCATCGAAGCAAAATATAAGCCAAAATTTGGAATATGAATCGAGGTAGCAATTTTTTATTTGAAATTCTACACTGATTTTCGTTTCAGCCTCATTATACTGACATTATTTAGTGTGTTGTTTGTAAGTTACTTAATTTTGACCTGCTCTCCGAATCACTTTTTGCATTTTTTAAATTTTCTAAATTTAAATGTTGAATAAATCCTGATATCTAAAACAAATCTAATCAAATCATTAGAATTTATTTTTAATATATTTCAAATTTGGTTAACATATGACAGTAAATAAAAACGATATGACAGAAGTTCAGGAACTTCTCTAACAACCTCATATATTCATAATGAAAACATAAAAATAAAATTTATACCATATTCATTGAAAGAAGCATATTTGCAGAACAAAAATCAGAATCAATATCATTGTTAACCAGCAATGACAATGATATATAACACAAATACCCAGATAACACACATCACCAGTTTTGTGTGATTGAAACTTTAAATGGATGTTGATAGCTAATGGCTGTTTATTTAATAGTAAGACAGTTAACGTTGTTATTTCTTAAACATACACAAAACTAATCATATAAACGACTCAATGAAGATATCTTTTAACGTTAAATTATTTTTAAATTATAAATGAATAATAAATCAATAAAGTTTTATATGTTTTTGTCTCAAACACCAGTATTTTAAATCCATGAATTGGAGAAAAATCTTTTTTTTTTTAATTGCCGCAACAACTTTAATTTTCTGATAAGACGTACTGAAGACTACAATTGTGTAAATTTTACAGCCTTTTGAAGGCCAAAACTGTTCTTTATAAAACGAGTTCGGTGGTTTACTAATGTGCATAAATGTTTTGATTTTTTAAGAATAACTTTCCATACTATTTAAAGTTCTAATAATAGTAATTTTTTATTTTCATTTCAATTACCTCACTGCTGAAAAAAAACAACCTTCAGACAGAAAACCTTCATTTGCAACACACAAGGCGCAGGATTATTATCTCACTCAGAAGCTTTTTTGTGGGTGTGTGAAAAAGTCGCCCCCATACATGTAGCATCCCTGGAGATTACTACAAGGACGTTTGTTTTCTAGAGCAGTCCCAGAGCAGCACCAAAGTCGGCGCTAGATCAGCCCCACAACAGTCCTATCCAAAAGCAGTCTCAAAGATTTCCCCGGGACAGCTTTATAGGACTGTATGGGTGTCAGGTCGAGTTTGGTAGGTAAAGAATATTTGAGGGTTAGGATTTAAAAAAATAATTTCTATCACGGACGTACTGAGCGTTTTGAAGTCGATCAAGGAAAGTCACTGTATTTAACAACTTATAATAAAGTAATCGTCAATATAAAACTTTTCAGATTGGCGGAAAAGTACAACGATTCCCGACAGCGACGAGGTCACTGTTAATGACAATACTGCCGATGATCATGATACAGGCCATACTGCTGATACTAGTACTGTAAATAAATATGATAAAGACACTGCGACATCGTCAGGTACTGACAACAAATTGAAATCGGTGGAAGTTAAACTAGAATTTCAAATAAAAAATTGCTACCTCGATTCATATTCCAAATTTTGGCTTATATTTTGCTTCGATGAAAAGAAATCAACTTGAGAAGATAGGTAGTCCTCATTGAGATCGACTTAATTATTACGTTTTAGAACATCGCAGAGCAACAGATTATGATGCAATTTTGTGTTTTACTCAGGAAAAAACCCTCTTAAGATGTTGGAGGAATAAAAAAAAAATAGGTCGCAAGCGAGTTATGCATGTGTGTACCATTATTACCGTAACAGGAAATATTCGGGTGGCAGAGATTGTATCGGATGAGGATGATCTGTAAAGAAATGGTTTAACTGTAAAAATCCGAGAAAAAAAACTTTCAAAATTAAGTTGGAACGTCAAGGATAGAAATAAGCCTTTCAGAGTTGCATATCCCGAGAAAGCAGAGTTAAGAAATATAAGAAATTAAATCCTTAACAAAGGAAAGTATACGTTGAGAACACTCGTTAAAAAGATTAAAAAGAAATATATCAGAAAAAGTGTTTTAAATGAGTGGGTATTTGATAATACTTTGTGAAATATGTAGTGAAAGTATTATTTAAAGAAATTATTGAGGCTATGTTTTGACCTAACATTGCCGTTATGTGTGCTCCGCGGGTACAATATGTGTATATTTTAAAATGAAGTAAATTTATTTCTGTTCAATGGAATTGAGTGAACCTTCAAACATGAAAAAAAACTAATATTTTTACATATTGTTTTGTTTTTCTTTTAATTTCTAGTGCATGGGAAATATAAAGGAGATTGACATTGTTCACGAACTCTTCGAACCACCCTCGTCATTTGAGGTATAAAATTGCGTGATTCACACGTACAATAAAACTCTAAAGTAGTGTACTTGTAGTAGTCTTCATTTACATAAAAAGTCTAACAATAGATTAATCGTCAAGTCTGTGAAAAAAATCTATGAGGAAAAGTCTGCAAAAACTAATTAAGTATTTTTCACAAGCTTCAATGTCAATAAAAATATTGGAGTCCATCGTGCTCTCTGATCTATTTTTAGCTATAGCCAGTCATGACAAGATCACTCCATGGAATCTGATCCAACCTGTTTAGATAATCTAAATTTTACATTGCTAAAATAATATTATCTGGATTTTGGGTATACCTGATGACATACTTAGCAAACGATGCTATTTTACCAAATTAACCGGGGGATGAAGCTTTGACATTTGAAACCATTGAGATAAAACTTTTAACTACTAACTGCGCTTAAAACATCTGAATGATTAGAAGATATTATTTTAACTAAAGGAACTTACTGAATACTTTGTTTAAGGTGTTTTTTCCGAAAGTGACCTGGAAATGAAAATTTCCTAAACATTGATGTTAAAATTTTTATAAGCATGTAGAGTCTTCTTTACACGTACAATTATTAATTACAGCTTAACGTCAAAACTGGACTTTAATGTCACTTGTCCGATAGATGCATCTTTGACCTTTTCAGTTTTAACTTCTCCTATTTTAAGTTAAATGACGGTCAACTTTATAAACGAGAGAGAGAGAGCTTTTTCAAGAATTTAGCTAGATCACAGTATTCCATGTAATATGAGCATTAGAATGCTTGGTACCGCTGTTCTTGTCATTGTGGTACTGTTTGACACCTGTGTTTGTGTAAGTTCATTACTTTATCAATAATTTTTAATTATTTTTTATCATATTACATGCAATTTACTTTTATCAAATGTCCTCTGTTGTTTAGTAAAATGAATAGATTTTTTTTTACTTATATACATTCGTAAAGCCTAAGGATAATTCATTATTTATTAATTTGATACTTTGAATTAGTGTAGATATTACTATAAAAATTATGAATGAATATATATCTATTACACATTCAATATTTTAAATCTAAATAAAAATTCAATGATTTGATTTATGTAGAAATTAATAAACCTTCTGTATCACCCCTACTAATGTGTTCGGAACCTTTTATTTTTCGGTTTTCTCCAAATTATAAATCCCGATAAGTTCAGAGTAGCTCTGGCAGTGGCTCTGGCGAGAGTAAGCGAGACTACAGCGATTGGTTGCATATGAGAATCATAGAAAAAGAATATCATATGTGAATCATATGAAGCAAATCATATGATTTACATATGATCCACATATGTGAATCATATGAAGACATTTACATATGAGATTCATATGAAAAGGACATCATATGTAAATCATATGAAACACTTATGTGTGTTTCAAACCATTTACATATGAGAATCATATGAAAGGGGCATCATATGTAAATCATATGAAACAGTTATGTGTGTTCTCTTTCAGTATTTTTCACATTCTTGTACACATTTAAAATCAGATATCTTTGCTTTAGATGAAAATTCATTACATTACAATGATCTATCTTCATTGGTTTAATATTTCAAAATTTCTTATAAATTATTATGCTTACACAATTTTTTTGATAAAATTATTTTCATCAAGAGAAATAACTTATTTTTTACAGTGTATATTCTAAATAAGAAAATATACAAACAAGTCAGTAGCATTTGTCGATACATGTATTTAACATATTCTAAAATGAGTACAAATTATCAGATTTCAGCAAAATGATTAAGTAGTTAAACATGTATACATGTACAAATGAATAACATGATTGGGTCATGTACTTGTATAGAAATACCATATGACATGAAAGTGTCCACAGCAAAATTCAAATATCAGCAATAACATTTATCATGTATTCTCTATTGTAAATTTATGAAAAATCAAGTTATTTGATATTCCAGCATACAAATAAGAATGGGAAATCTTTACAGGTCAAACAGACAAGATTGTGTACATCTTCCCCATTTCACAATTATTCCATATATATTTCCTTGTTCCTTTTCCTTCTGTATCTTTCAATATTTTCAGTTGTCCTCCCTCTGATCTGACAATTTTGAAAATTTTTTTGAACTGTACCAAAAATGCTAATCCACCAATTCTTTCCTTCCTGAACAATTTCTTTGTGGCACAGAATGGTCTCTACAAAAATTTCAAAAATAAAAATCAATTTTACAAGTTATATGAAAGTAACTTATCATCAGCAAATTAACGTATTCCCAATTCACCGACACAGATATGATATGAGATAAAACTAATGTTATATATGTTACATGAATACTTGGTGTTTTGTGGAATCTTATGATGTAATTCGCAAGACAATTACACTGTTGGAAGATATGCTTCATAATAGAATTATAAAAAAGCATTTTCTTTTTATTGAATTGAATTTTGCAAGACAATTATACTATTGTAAGATATGCTTCATATTAAAATCATAAAAAGCATTTTTTTTTTATTTTGACAATTGAATTTTAAATGTTCAAATAGTATATATTAATTCAAATTGCCAAAAATTAAGAAGATTCTGACACTAATATATTACTTTTGGACAAAAAAAAACTACAGACAAGTAGACAGGCAGAAAAACAGACTTTGTGATTCCAGGATATCCAAAACTTTGTTAGGAAGAATATATATTCCAGAGGTTGGATCAGTTGCCTAGGAGGAGTAAGCATCCCCTGTAGACCGGTCACGTCCTTTGATCCGTGAGTAGGAGGAGTAAGCATCCCCTGTAGACCGGTCAAGTCCTCTGATCCGTGAGAGGGAGGAGTAAGAATCCCCTGTAGACCGATCACGTCCTCTGCTCCCTGAGTAGGAGGAGTAAGCATCCCCTGTAGACCGGTCAAGTCCTCTGATCCGTGAGAAGGAGGAGTAAGCATCCCCAGTAGACCGGTCAAGTCCTCTGATCCGTGAGAAGGAGGAGTAAGCATCCCCTGTAGACCGGTCAAGTTCTCCGATCCGTGAGAAGGAGGAGTAAGCATCCCCTGTAGAACAGTCACGTCCTCTGATCCGTGAGTTGGAGGAGTAAGCATACCCTGTAGAGCAGTCATGTCCTCTGTTCCGTGAGAGGGAGGAGTAAGCATACCCTGTAGACCGGTCAAGTTTTCTGATCCGTGAGTAGGAGTAAGCATCCCCTGTAGAGCGGTTACGTCCTCTGATCCGTGAGTAGGAGTAAGCATCCCCTGTAGATCGGTCAAGTCCTCTGATCCGAGAGAAGGAGGAGTAAGCATCCCCTGTAGACCGGTCAAGTCCTCTGATCCGTGAGAGATAGGAGTAAGCATCCCCTGTAGATCGGTCATGTCCTCTGATCCGTGAGAAGGAGGAGTAAGCATCCCCTGTAGAGCGGTCATGTCCTCTGATCCGTGAGAGGGAGGAGTAAGCATACCCTGTAGACCGGTCAAGTTTTCTGATCCGTGAGTAGGAGTAAGCATCCCCTGTAGAGCGGTTACGTCCTCTGATCCGTGAGTAGGAGTAAGCATCCCCTGTAGAGCGGTCAAGTCTTCCGATCCGTGAGAAGGAGGAGTAAGCATCCCCTGTAGATCGGTAAAGTCCTCTGATCCGAGAGGAGGAGTAAGCATCCCCTGTAGACTGGTCAAGTCCTCTGATCCGTGAGAGATAGGAGTAAGCATCCCCTGTAGAGCGGTCATGTCCTCTGATCCGTGAGAGGGAGGAGTAAGCATACCCTGTAGACCGGTCAAGTTTTCTGATCCGTGAGTAGGAGTAAGCATCCCCTGTAGAGCGGTCATGTCCTCTGATCCTGAGCGCTTTGAAGTGTTGAAGGAGACAATCTATTAGTATTTCATACTAAGGTTTAAAAAATGGTCTCACTATTGGTATTACATACAAAAAAAGTTTTTAAACAAGTCAGCCAAATACGATACAATTTAAGGTGATATTCCCTTATAAGGTCATTATAATCTTCAAAGAATTTCAACGAAATGCTGACTTTAAACAAAGGCCTCGATAAGTGTTTTCAAATTATCTTTTTATTGACATAAAGTAGCCATGAAGAAAGTACATTGTAATGTAATTACATGACTGTATATTTTTAAACGTCAAACTCATATACAGAAGCTTTATCAATTTCTACGTGAATCAATTTATTGAATTTAATTGAATGTGTAATAGATGTATATTCATTCATAATTTTGAAAGTGATATCCACACTAATTCAAAACATAGCATTAATAATCATGATAATGGATTATCCCTTGGCTTTACAAATGAATATACTAGAAATTAAAAAAATATATTCGTTTTGCTAAACAACAGAGGAACTTTTATGGAATAAATTGCATGAAGTATGATAAAAAAAAATTATATATAATTAGGTAATGAACTTACACAAACACAGGAGTCAAATAGTGCCACAATGGCAAGACCAGCGGTGCCGAACATTCTAATGCTCATGTTACATGGAATACATTCATCTATCTAAATTCTAGAAAAGCTCTCTTTTTATAAAGTTGACCGTATTTCAATTAAAGCGATTCTAATAAGGGAAATTAATACTGAAAAGGTCAAAGATGCATCTATCGGTCACGTGGCATTTAAGTCCAATTTTGACCTTACGCTGTATTTAATAATAATGCGTGTGAAGAAGAGTCAACAATACTTATAAAAATATAAACATCAATGTGTCGGAAATTTTTATTTCCTGTTTACTTTCGGAAGTACATCTTAGGCAAAGTATTCATATAAGTTTCTTTAGTAAAAATAACCTCTTCCAAACATTCAGATATTTAAAGCTCGCTCTACAGGGGATGCTTACTCCTCTCTCTCATGGAACAGAGGACGTGACCGGTCTACAGGGGATGCTAACTCCTCCTTCTCACGGATCAAAGGACATTACCGGTCTACAGGGGATGCTTACTCCTCCTTCTCACGGATCAGAGGACTTGACCGCTCTACAGGGGATGCTTACTCCTCTCTCTCTCATGGATCAGAGGACGTGACCGGTCTACATGGGATGCTTACTCCTCCTACTCACAGATCAGAGGACGTGACTGGTCTACAGGGGATGCTTACTCCTCCTACTCACAGATCAGAGGACGTGACCGGTCTACAGGGGATGCTTACTCCTCTTACTCACGGATCAGAGGACGTGACTTGTCTACAGGGGATGTTAACCCCTCCTACTCACGTATCAGAGGATGTGACCGGTCTACAGGGGATGCTTACTCCTCTCTCTCACGGATCAGAGGACGTGACCGGTCTACACGGGATGTTTACTCCTCCAACTCACGGATCAAAGGATCACGTGACCCGTCTACAGGGGATGCTTACTCCTCCCAGTCAACTGATCCAACCTCTGGATTTTCCGGGGGTTCGTTTTTATGCTCTTTTTTAAAAATCAATCACTCTTTGTTATCTTCATTCTTTTTTGCTTTAAATTCATTATTTAGAAGAAATGCATGAACATTAATTAGCTTAAAATTTCTAAATATCAGGATTTCCAGACCATACGTCTTCTAGAAAAGCCGAATATTAGACCTGTTTATCTGGAAGTTTTTCATTCGACGGATGAGAAGAAAACTGTGTATGGAAGATACCAGTGTCCACCTGATACAAAAGCAGAATTTCCTGAAGGGACATTTTTCATTTATGACAAAGGTATTTTGAACCAAAATAAAAAGAGGCATAACTAGACATAGCAATAGTCTTGGATTCTACTCAGACTATGATCAGTTCATGCATGGCTTCAAACTGTAAATTCCATGCATACGAAATCACATTTGAAAACTAAAGGAAATTAGATACAATTTCACTCAATATTAAAGCTTTGCTGAAATGAATTCTACTTTTATTTATAGTTTTGCGTATTTTTGTGTAATACTTTTTAAACAGATTTTTTTTTTATTATTTCAGAGTTGAATACAAAGGATAACAATACAGTCTATTATTTTATTTTGGAGTATGACTCCATGTATCATCCAAAAGTTTTGCTGAAATCTGAATCTGCATCAGAAGAACTCGTGATTTATTTAAATGGGAGTGTAAACCGTGATGATACTATTGGTATTCCATACAAACGATACAATTTAAGGTGATCTTCCCCAATAAGGTCATTATAACCTTCAAAGAATTTACGAAATGCTGACTTTAAACAAAGGCCTCGATAAGTGTTTTCAAATTATCTTTTTATTGACATTGACATAAAGTAGCCCCGAGGAAAGTACATCCAACTCATATACAGAAGCTTTATCAATTTCTACGTGAATCAATTTATTGAATTTTATTGAATGTGTAATAGATGTATATTCATTCATAATTTTGAAAGTGATATCCAAACTTATTCAAAACATAGCATTAAAAATCATGATAATGGATTATCCAAAGGCTCTACAAATGAATATACTAGCAATTAAAAAATATTTTCGCTTTGCTAAACAACAGAGGACCTTTTATGGAAATAAATTGCATGAAGTATGATAAAAATAATCAATATATAAATAGGTAATGAACTTACACAATCACAGGTGTTAAATAGCGCCACAATGCCGAGAATAGCGGTGCCGAACATTCTAATGCTCATGTTACATGGAATACATTCATCTAGCTAAATTCTAGAAAAGCTCTCTTTTTATAAAGTTGACCTTCATTTAATTAAAGCGATTCTAATAAGGGAAATAAATACTGAAAAGGTCAAAGATGGTCAAAGGTCAAAGATGCATCTATCGGTCACGTGGCATTAAAGTCCAATTCTGACGTTACGCTGTATTTAATAATTATGCATGTAAAGAAGAGTCAACAATACTTATAAAAAATGTAAACATCAATATGTCGGAAATTTTTATTTCCTGTTTACTTTTGGAAGTACATCTTAGGCATAGTATTTATTTAAGTTTCTTTAGTAAAAATAACCTCTTCAAAACTTTCAGATATTTAAAGCGCAGATAATAGTAAAACGTTTTATCTCTGGTTTCAAATGTCAAAGTTTCGCCCCCGGTTAAATGGTAAAATAGCAGCGTTTGTTACTCGTAAAAGTCATTAGTATGCAAAAATCCTGATAATATTATTTTAGCAATGTAAGATTTTTAGATTATCTGAAACAGGTGTTGGATCAAATTCCATAGAATACTCTTTGTCATGACTGTCTATAGCTAGGGGTAGATCTCACGATCAGGGGGCATGGTGGATTCCAATTTTTTTTTATTGAAGTTGAAGTTTGTGATAAATACTTCATTCGATTTCGCAAACGTTTGATCATAGATTTTTTTCGCAGACTTGTCGATCAATCTATTGTTAAATTCTTTATGTGAATGAAACATTTATAGTTTTTTTGTTTGATTAAGCGTTCACATACGTGTGAATCACGCGATTAAATACCTCAGATTATATTCAAAATGAAAACATCAAGAATTAAATGTATACCATTTTTATTGAATTTGGATATCTGCAGTACAAAAATCAGAATCAATGTCATTGTTAACCAGAAAAGTCAATGATATATGTTATAACACATATACTGTGAAACAACAAATTTTCGTCGGGGTTAAATTTCGTGGTTTTCAAGGTTTGAAGAGACCCACGAATTTATGTCTACCACGAAATGCAATTTTTCTCATAATTACTACTGAACAATTCTTTAATCACGAAATCAAATCAAAATGAACCAATATACATTTTCCTCAAACCACGAAAATTTGTCCCCTCGAAAATATGTTATTTTACAGTACCCAGATAACATACATTCGCCAGCTCTGGATGATTAAAACTTCAGATGGATTCTGAAACCTTTTGGCTTTCTATTAAATGGATAGGCAGTTTTTATTTCTAAATATACACAAAGATCACAAGTAACAATCTAGATTGATTGATTGATTGCATATTGTTTAACGTCCAATTCGTCATGATTTGAACAGACCTGTATGTACACTACCTGAGGATGGTTTCACACGAGTTTCATCTTTTCTGTCTCAATTGTTCTTCAGAAGATTTTTAAAAAAAAATCATATACATTCCCATATAAATTTTTGATCATCCATTGTTGCCCCACCCTACCCCTGGGGTTATGATTTGAAAAAAAATAGAATCTACACTGTCTGCGATGATTTGAAATAAAAACTAGAATCTACACTATCTGAGGATGATTCCATATAAATATCACTAATCATGGCTTTGAAGTACTTGAAAAGAAGACTTTCAAAGTTTACCCTATAGATTCCCACGTTAAACTTTCATCAGCCATTTTGGCCCCACTTACCCCCGGGGGTTATGATTTGAACAAACATGATGATTCCACATGAGTTTAATCTTTCCTGGCCCAGTGGTTCTAGAGAAGATGATTTTAAGAGATTTCCCTATATATTCCTATGTAAAATTTTTATCGGCCATTTTGCCACAATCCTACCCTCAGAGGTCATGATTTGAATAAACTTGAATCTACACTACCTGAGGATGATTCCACATGAGTTTCATCTTTCCTTGCCCAGTGGTTCTTGAAAGGAAGAAATTTTTTAAAAGGCATTAATTTTTCTCTTATTAATAATTATCTCCCCTTCGGAAATGGCGTGGCTCTTCATTTGAACAAATATGAATCCGCTTTATCCAAGGATACTTTATAGCAAGTTTGGTTAAAATTGGACCAGTGAACCATGAAAATATGAAAAGTTTACAACGACGGCAGACAACTGACAAATTTTGATCAGAAAAGCTCACGAGACTTCGGTGAGCTAAAAAGAAATATCTAATAGTTACATGTAACTATAATAAACTATTGTTTACTACAGCTAGCTATAGTAAATATTTATAAGGGTTATACTGTCTGATGATCGGCGTTAGAGAGTACAACTTGAACCCAAATAGTGGTTAAGGGAGAGTCTCCAGAAAAAAAACAAACTAATATTTCACCAGATCCTCCTCACAAAATGCTAACAATGTCTTACAAACCACTGAATAGCAATAAACTTTGCTTTCTTGCTATATTAGCCCCGCTTTTCTAAGGCTTTTCAGAGGCTGTTGGTATATATTGATATCAACATACAACTATGTGTATAAGATGCATACTACTTGCTAATAGGTGTTTTTTAGCGACAATGAGATATATTTAAAACCCACACATTAATAGTGTTACTTTTGATGAGACAAAGGAAAATGTGCTTATTACAGTGAAACCTGTCTAATCCGACATGCTCTGGGAGAAAAATTTTGTGTTGGAGTAGACAGGGTGTCGGACTGCACAGTGTTAAACACAAGAAAAATACTAAAATGGGACAGAAATTAAAGTAAGAATTTACAGTGTTTCGGATTATTCAGGTGTCAGATTAGACAGTTTTCACTGTATTAACAAAAATGCAAATATAAGTACTCCACAACATATCGTTAACAAAGGAATGAATATAAGTGCATTGTTATTCTATGTTTATTCTTCTTCATACTGATTTTCCAAGAAGTCGTCGGCAAACGCCAATGCCTGATATAACGCTTCAAGAGCCAGTATTTTCATATTGTCATCGAGTGCGGTTTCTTTTCATTACTTATCCCCGGAACCGGAAGCACATGTGAGCTTGTTAAACCAAACATGACGGCGGCTTCCTTTACAGCGCGCTCTACCTTTCCACTCATAAAAATATTCCTGAAGTCCTTCTCCACAAGTGCACACTCCTTGTCCATTTTGGTAAGGAAAACCAATTGAAGTATACATGTTTTATTAAAACTTTCGACGTGAGTAAGAGAACAGTAATGCTAAGAATAATTGAAGCTATACATTGAAATAAAATATATCACAAGTTGAATGAATATTTGTCAGTTAACGTAAAAGAACCATATGAGAAATAAAAAACGTTTGGTTTTGGGGGAGTCAGTTGACTGCATTTTGATCCTCTTATAAATCGGGGTATGTGAGGACGAGAGAGTTCACATTTCATTGATAGAGGGATGAAGTTGGTACACATTTCACCCCTTAAATATTAAAGTAGTAGTGAAGTTAAGAGAGTACAACCTGGAAATCGTAGAGTGTTGAATAACGAGGAATGTACAAAGCAACACCTGTAGCTTGTGCCTAGTGTGCCCTAACCCTAATTTGTGCACGTCTTATATACATCTTGTGTATATATTTACCTGATAAAGAAATATTGCTGATTCAGAACCTAGCATGGAAAGCCATCTGTGCATTGTGACGCGTGTTACTTGGTAACAATTCAAAAACACAGCCTCCAGTCCTTTACTCGGAAGTAAGAGCCATAAAGCAATGAGGGTAATGTGATAATGGTTTTTATTACATACACCTGATTTTTTTAATACTCAAAGGGTCAATCTTGATACCTTCTCGATTAAACATATCAGTGATGCAGTTTTTTGTCCAGTTCCTCTGGCTGACAGTCGGTTGGATATCTGGATACGTCCTGTTTGATCTAAAAGAAGGTATCGATGAATGTACTAATATAAAACGTTACTGCTTTGGAGAAAATGCAAAACTAATCCACGGTCTAATGTAAACCCAATGTCAATGGCTTAGTGTATTTCAGTGGTCACCTTGGCCTGTCAGACTTTGTTCCAGGTCATGATCAGTCTGTTGACTTAAGTGGGAGATTATGCGTCTTGCTGTTCTGCCTAATGTGTTCGATAAAACGAAAATAATAACTTGACTCTCTAGCAATAAGGTTGAAAGGATGATAGAGGCCTCGGGGTGGATGACCGAACAGTGAATCAGGCCGAAATAAGTTTTCATGTCATCGAATTGGTTTGTAAGGAGCCAGGGATCGACCAGGCGAAAAATTATGTGTTAAACCGCATCTGGAAACCAGAAGTCTCTGTGCAGACTGTATCTCTACTGATCTATACGCATAACAAAGGAAAAGTAGCACTTAAATTTAAACTTTACAACAGCAATACATAGAATTATATATTTTAAAGTACTCTACTTGTACGCCAAGTTATATCAAAATCAATTAAAACTGTGGCAAAAGTTGCATTTTGAGGGAATTTCACAGACAATTCTACAATTTTACAGAAATTTCTATTTTTAGTTAAAATTGCACACAGTTCATTGAACACAGAAACTCGTGCACTAAATTATGTATCATAGCTTAGTTTTCATATGTAACAAATTTTATTAGTCTACGTCGTATGACATCATAACTAATGAATGTGTTTAGCCTGTGCTAGATCCATTCTGACGTCATAATTGATTCAATGTCACTTTTCCCGTACTTTACAGCTTCAATAGACATTACAGAAAATATATTCACAGAATTCAATTAAATTTTATTAGTCTACGTCGTATGACATCATAACTAATGAATGTGTTTAGCCTGTGCTAGATCCATTCTGACGTCATAATTGATTCAATGTCACTTTTCCCGTACTTTACAGCTTCAATAGACATTACAGAAAATATATTCACAGAATTCAATTCAAAATTATGCCGAAATAATCTTAAATCAAATTTTTTTGGTTATAATGCTTAATGAATAATATTTCTTAAATTAGAGGAAACTTTCAATTAAAAGATCTTGACCTTAATTAAGTTAACAAATCCAAGACCATCTTGTGTAATAAAATAACAAGTAACGTTATACAACTTACTGTAATAATGTAAATGGTCTGAATGCAAAGATCCTATAAAATCTTCAGTTGCTAACTAAAGAGTTGTAATATGTTGATGAAATGTGTCTAAGTCCAAGATGTACTTATTGTAGATCGTGTGATAGTGTGTACATTTTGTGATATCTATCATGAAATGATGTGCATTCCTTTACATAATTATTTGTAACTTATTCATATTTTTGGAGTTTGATTACAATTGATTACAAATTTACAATTTTTCTATTATATATTATCTTTTTAAATTAAAAGAACAATTTTGATAAACATTTTTAATCTGAAAGTAACCCCAAACAGTCATTTAATGATTAAATCCCGCGTAAGTGCAAAAGGGTCAAGAATATTAGGATCGGTAAATTACCTATCTCTCATTAGTTAGAGGGGAAAGGTATAAATTTTAATCACTTTTTGTAATCATTTGGGTATGTTCTTTATCATATTAAAAATTGGAAACATTGTAACAAAGACTTTTGAAAAATATTTACAAATGTAGGGTGGAAAATTGACTGAAAATAAATAGAGTTCATTTACCTATAGTTTTTAAAAAGTGGACTTATCTTTTATGTCAATTGAATAAAAAAAATTATTCTCGGGAAATATTGTTTGATACTATTCAATTAATAAACAATAAAAACAACGATGTTTAAAGAAGTAATTTTTTGATTTTTTGTCTTCTTTGCATGACAAGTACCCCGAAATGACTGAAATTGTGAATTCGTAATATTTAATTATCATTCCATGTTTAACTGCCTGCACTACATTTTATAACAAGGAAACGTGTCATGTGCTTTTGACTGAGTGATAAGCGGGTGCTAATTTAACATTATGAAAAGTTTCAAAATCTTGTGACAAAGACTTCTCCGACATAGGTTCTACCTTAAATATAAACAAGAAGCCCATGGGCCTTATAGGTCACCTGAACATCATGCAACAACTTCCCAGTGATTAAATTTGGTTCAAATTTAAAGCTAGATGCTTTGGCATTCACAATTTTAAAAGAGGCACCATTGCTCATCATAACTATACACTTAGCAATTACTTAGTTTGGTTACTTAATACCCATAGACAGGGTAGGGGAACAAAAAATGCATTCAACATATAAGTAATATTCAAAAATAATCAGTTGTGCCCTACCACACATGAACCTCTGTCCCTAGATCCACACATTGCACAATTTTTGAAAAGGCACTCATGCTTACTAGTATCAAAATATTTGATTAATATATCAAGGTGCCGATTTAAAAAAAAATCGTTCATTTTCAGTATATAAATAGAGCCCCCCCCCCACTATGGTACCCCCTAATCCTGGGCCTAGAAGTTCACGATTATGGAAGAGGGGTCCTTGCTCATTATAACTACATAGGAAGTTCGTCTGTTGAGTACCCAGTATTAGAGAAGGAAATTTTCAGAAAGATCTTTAATGTATCTTCACTGTATAATCAATAGAGCTCCACCCTAACACCAGAATTCCTAATCTTAGGGCAATAAGATTCATAATTTTGGAAGAGGCACTCCTGCTCATCATGACTATGTTGCAGTACTTAGTTAGTTGATTTAATAAGAAGGAGCACTGGAACAGAGAAGAAAATTTTCAAAAGCCCCTGACTCTGGGGCCATAAAATTCACAATTTTGGTAGAGACATTTTTGCTCTTCATAACTATGTACTTAATTAGTTTATTAAATACCTACGAGCAGAGAAGAAGACTTTCAAAGGATTAATGCATTTTAACCATATAATCAATAGAGTCCTGCTCTAACACCAGAACCCCTGACCCTGGCGCCATAAAATTCACAGTTTTGAAAGACGCCTTCTTTCATAATCATAACAATGTACTTAGTTGGTTTATTTAATACC
>PRKT01000367.1:415508-429321 GCA_003671525.1 Saccostrea glomerata | reverse complement strand
ATGAAACTTCGTATATAGATTAAACCCATACTATCTAATAAATTTATGGACAAATATGGAGAAACTACACAAATTATTCCAATTTGAAAGACACATTTTATTGTCTAGTGTAGGAAGGTGGCGCAATGCTCAAAAGTTGCAAATAAAACGTGGCATATTATATTTAAAATCCTACGGAAAAGTAATTACGACCCCGTATTTTTTTTAAAGGAAATGAAAATACTTAATAATGTTTTATTAACTATATTTCCTTAAATTTTGGTGTTTATGCTTTGATAAATACGAATTTTATAACGTTTTATATACATGGGATTGAAATTGGACTTATAGCAAGATGGCGGCTGCTTGGCACAGGCGGCGCACTGGACTATGATCAAGTGTTTTGATCCTGAATTCACTCTTACAGAAATGTACCAGTCATAAATGTTTGGTAGATTAGGAAAATTTTTCTCGTCCTTAGTATTTAAAATGACAAAAGCGGTTTCTCTTTGTATATGTGAATAACAGTAACTAAAATAAAGACAGGGCTAAGAAATGGGCAAGAGTTCCATTGTGCAACTCCATTAGAGGAAACAGACGAAAAGCCTGTATTAATAAAGCGTTTTCAAATTAATATTATTTCATACCTGTACATGCATATACTTTGTTTACATATTTTAAAGTTTTATCATATCATCGTAATTAAGATATTTCACATTTATAACTATAACCGTTTCGTTTAATTTAAGAATTTGATTCTGGTAATTGAAATATTTTCGCCAAAAATTTGACCTGTTGACATTTGTATTTTTTGACGTTGCAGATTGCTCCGGGTGTAAGAGAACGATATCACTTTAAATGTTATTACTCGAAAAGTTTTCAAGTAAACATGATAAAACTTTGTAATTTATCTGCCAAGAACACGCTTTATCCACCCTGAAAATATTATAAAGATACATTAATTTAAAATGTGAAAAGTTTAAAATGACGACGACATCGACGACAGCTCAGGTGAGCTAAAAAGAGGGCATAAATACTGTATAGGGGATTAATTTCACGGGTTGTAATTTTCGCGTTTTTCTCTCATCGGACACGATCGCGGTTTCTGGAATTCGCGGAATTGATGTGTAATAAAAGTTACCTCCCTTGTCTATATATAGCTTCTTGTTAACGAAATTCATCAGCGTCATGTGTTTATTTCAACAGGGTAGGTAAATATAAAATTGTTGGATTTAATAAATAATTATTTAAACAAGGGCGGGTATTAAAGATCCTTCATTCTAAACGTCAAATGACTTTCCTATAAACTATTATGATGAGTGCATGTGCACCCAAGATCTTCAATACAACGCGGCAAAAACCACTGGACGGAAATAGATGTGTTTATGTAGTTTGACGAAATAATATCCTTCCACATCTTCAGTAAGTTTAATATTTATTTGAATAATTTCTTATTAAAACCAAAATCTAGATAAAATCAAATATGCATGATTATGCAGGTAACAAATACACGTGGTAACAAATTAGTTACGCACGGGTTATCAAAAGCCATGGCCCACATGTTTTGATCGATGAAACATGTACAGTTGGCTATTAAAACAGCTTTGGAACAAACACAAGTTATGATCTGCCGATTTTAATTAAAGTAAAGCGTGATAATCATAACAACTGAATGATAAGTACTACTCGTAATTACTGAAATGACCATGTATTGACGGTACATGTGTATAAACCTATCGTAGTCTATTTAACTTGCCGATTAATCTATTGTTAGATTACTTATTGTGCAAATGAAAACTATTTCAAGTACACTACTCTAGAGTTTTATTGTACGTGTGAATCACGCGATGATTAAATACCTCAAATTACGAGGGTTGTTCGAAAAGTTCGTGGACAATGTCGATTTCCGTTATATTACCTACTAGATATTTAAAATAAGCATAATATACTAATCAAAATTTCTAAGTCCCCATGTAAGTTTTTGTTTCACACTGCCTTTATATTAAATAATTTAGGCAATATAAATTGATAATTATACATGGTAAAAAGAAGCAATTTTTTTTTTCACCTAATCTAATTTTATTGAAGGACTTTAACACAAAATGCAGAAAAGTGAAGGCACTCTAGAATTAAAAATTCGCACCGTTCAATACTGTTATTATCCTCCATTCAAAGGAATTAAGATCAAGACAAATGCTTCTCAAAGAGTTCACACAATTAAAGAAAAATCTTTATTGAAGGTAATTCCATGTATGGACTAGGTTGTCCTCTATGTCCGCTAGATTCTGCTGCTGGAAAAGCGCTTATCTCTGGTCCATCTTGTCCCATTTATGTTCTATCTGGTTGAGATGTGGATGACATTGAAGCTTACAGAAATTGTTTGTACCCGACAATATTTATCCTACAGTACATAAGGTCTCCTTACACGCATTCCCCACACTTCCAGTTTGTTTCTAATAATTTGGATAATTAAAGACACTTCAATTAATTTCTAATGAGTGCAGAGCAATTGCACGTGCAGATAGGTTCCTTCCACAATAGATAGTAATTTTTATGTAGTAGCCCTATTGATGTGTCGTTGCAGTACGTGTATACGCCTTGACCATTGGAACTTTCGGTTCCGGTTTCAGTGAATTTCCGGTTAAACCCTAGGATGGTTTAGTGGCATTCGTTGAAAATCTAGCAATTTTTAATGATTATAAGGGATACATGTAAGCTTTGTGCATCTTCCTGACGGTGTTTTTAACGATTTTAATAAAATAAACAAATACAAAGGAAGGAAATACAAATCTCCTTTACTACCACCAGCTTGGACCATGTCAACTTCACTTGCAACTAAACAGCTAAAGATGGAGAACCCATGGAAATTTAATTAAACGAAAGATACACCCGAAAATATATGAAACTCGCACTTAATCCTTTTTAACAAAAGCGGTTATGGATGAGAAATTACACATTCGATTCCATTTTTTTTTTGGCCGTAACAGGCCATCATTAAAAAATTAAGTCAAAACTGTGAACAACTAGTTAATTAATGTAAAGGTTTTTAAATACTTAAAATAATAAAAGTGGGGACTTAGAAATTTTGACAAGTATATGATAAGTGAAAATATTGGTTTTGTTGATGTTAGAAATTTCATTCCATTCGATAACAGAAATAAATTTACTTCATTTTAAAATCAACATTTTTTTTACCTGCGGAGCACTATTAACGGCAATGTAACGTCAAAACAATGCCTTAAGAATTTCTTTAAAAAATTACCACCCCTACACATTATCCAATGCCAACTCATTAAAACCTTTTTCTAATATTTTACATTTTAACATTTGTTCTCGATGTTTATATTCCTTTGTAAAGGTTTTAATTTCTTTTATTACTTAACTCTGCTTTTACGGGATAAGCAACTCTGAAGAGCTTATGTCTTTCTTTGACGTTCCAACTTTTGAAAGTGTTTGTTTATATTTTCATAGTTCTTCACAGATTGTCCTCACCCGCAATACAGTCTCTGTTACTCAGATACTGCCTGTACTATTTGTCCACACTTGCACAATTCGCTTGTGTCATTACTAGAGTTGATTCAGGATTTTTCCTGCGCTGTGTAAAACACAAGATTGCATCGTTACGTTCTGAAACGTCACAGTTTTGTCGATCTCAGTGAGGACTACCTATCTTCTTAATTAACGTGATTCACTAGTTCTGGGTGATTGAAACATCAGATGGATGTTCATATCTAATGGCTTTTAGTTAACGTTCTTATTTCTTAAACATACACAAAATTAATAATATATATGATTCAATTAAGATATCTTTTAACGTCATTTTTTTTTAATTATTGATTAATGAAAAATCAATAAAGAAATAGCATTGTTTGATATGTTTTCGTCTCAAACACAAGTACTTTAAATCCATGAATTGGGGGAAAAATCTTGGTTTTTTTATTGTCACAATAATTTAAATTTGTCTGATAGGATGTATTGAAGACTACAGTTGTGTAAATTTTACAGCCCCTTGATGACCTTAAATGTTCTTTGTACGACCGAGATCGCCGGTTTACTAATGTACATAACTATCTTGATTTGTTTAGAACAACTTTCCATACTATTTCAAATTCAGTAATTTTTATTTCAATTACTTCTCTGCTGAAAATAATAATAAAAAAAATTGACAGAGAACCTGCATTTGCAACACACAAGGCGTAGGATTATTATCTCACTCGATCAGAACCTTTTAATGGATGAGCAGCCCCAAATTCGGCGCTAGATCAGTCCCACAACAGTCTTGTCCAAAAGCAGTCTCAAAGACCCGTGGCTGCTCTATGGGACTGTAAGAGTGTTAGGTCGAGTTTAATAGGTAAAGTAGTCTTACGAGTTAGGATTTAAAAAAGATAATTTCTATCACGGACGTGCTGAACGTTTTGAAGTCGATCCAGGAAAATCAATGTAAGTGGGATCAAAACTTTAATAACTTATAATTAAGTAATCGTCAAGATGAACTTTTCAGAATAGGGGAAAAGTACAACGATGATGGCGATTATGGCCTCATTCCCGACAGCACCGAAGTCACTGTTAATGACGATACTGCCGCCGATCATGACACAGGTTCGTACTGCTGATACTGGTACTGTTGATAAAGACTCTGCGACATCGTCAGCCGCTGACAATAAACTTGAATCGGGGAGGAGAAAAACTCAAAATCATGGAAGTATGTGATACTCAGAGTAGGCTTCGCGTGTTAATGACTGGCTTAGACAAGGGATAAAAGATGATAGATCTAAACACAAACGTACCAAAACTTCGGTGAATGCTAGACCTGATAATTGCTTATTACACATTATCCCTAATAATATTCAGTTAAAGAGTAATCTCATTTTGTAGATTTCTACAATAAGATCTCAAATAAATCCTCATAATTCACCGTTGTCAGGCTCTTTTATACACATATTACAAATTCTTCATCTATCCACGGGTATGAAAAAAGGCTTAATGGCAAACTTATAGTTTCGTATATATATTCAACACTCTGAAAGTTTAGCAAGAGAACTAAAACAAAATTTTCTGAAATATTCAGATATATAAGTTTAAAAAATACAGTTTATTAATTTTACACTAGCTTTCTGACACTTTATATGCAAATTGAAATAAGGTGTAAAGTTTATGACACGCTAACAACCATCATAGAGCTCACGTTTGTAGTGACTTGACGTTATTAAAATTATGATGAGATAATTGAACATTACACATTTTCCTAAGCAATATTCAGTTAAAGAGAAATTTATTTTCTATAGATTTCCACTAAAGATCTGAGATAAATCCCCTTTAATAGCCGGCACCTGGCTCTATTATACATATATCACAAATTCTACATCTATCCAGGAGTATGAAAAGGGCTTAATGTCAAAATTATATTTTCGTATATACCCGCCTGTCAGTCTGTAAGTCCGATTTTTGGAAGCTAAACATTGGTCCAAAACTATATGTCCGACATATAGGGGAGTTATAAAAAGATTGGTATATTAGAAAGTCAATTTCCTCTGATATATACTTCTAAAGTACAACATACTTATAGGCGTACCGACTTATAGACGAGTATATACGGAAATTTTTTAATACGCTGTGTTTTTATCCAGAGAAATAATCAAAATTATCTGAAATATTTAGATGTTTTACAATTACATAAAATAGATTTAAAGAAGTTTATTTCACACAAGCTTTCTGAGACTTTATATGGAAATAAAAAAGTTGTTAAGTTTATGACACATTACCCATCATAACAGCTCACGTTTGCAGTGACTTTACATTATTTAAATTATGACGTCTTACATTTGTAGTTCAGAAAAGTGAAGACAGAGTACACTGCAATATTCTCTAAGAGGCCTTTACGTATCTATTAGTTTTGCTCTAAAACAAAAGAGGTCCTTTGGTAGAAATAAATTGCATTTGGTATGATGAAAATAAATATACGATAAAGTAAAAATGAACTGACACAAACACAGGTATAAAATAGTACCACAATTGCAAGAACAGTTGCACCGAACATTCTTATGGTCAGGATTCATCGAAGACTTTGATCTAGCGTAACTCTCATACGGAGAAATAGTGTTCACTCTGCTTATATGCATATTAACCATTTTTGAGATATAATGGCGGCCGATTCCATAATGTTTATATAGAGAAAATACAAAAAAAATCGCAATATTTTGTATGCGTACTATTTCGACTAAAGTTCGTCCGCCGATGGTTTGAGTCATCTTCATACCGGATTGTTGATACCAAAATGGAAGTTGAGACAGCCTTTTGATTTGAAAATTCGAAGTAATAGTATATAGTTTTATTGAGTTGGTGATTTATCATTGTTGATGATGAAATATCATACATTTATTGCATAATAATGAGGGAAATATGAAGACTTATTCAGCCAAGAAAAATCATATTCCTCGAGGGCTTATACCGAAACAAGCAAAACCTTTGAAATAAACATAAACTTTCAAATTCGCCACCTCTCTCAAATTCCTTTTCATTTTTTACGTAAAGTTACTATTAAATCCTTTTTTCAACACATTATTATCAGTTTTGTGACGTAAACCAGGCTATTGTGAAGTCTACTTCTCTCGGGAGTTTTCGTTCAACGAAAAGGAACTATATGGCGGGAAAATACACTAGGTTTTCCGAAGAGGTGGAATATGATTAAAAGCGTGCCGACGGTCAGGAAAAATGTTTTACGGCCCGATCACGTGATAACTTAGAACCAATCAGATAACGCGTTGTTTAGGATATTTATCCCCCTTCTAGTTCTATTTCATTATTTTACCTGTAAATTAGAAATTGTCATATTACTCAAGGTGCATATGAGATAAGGGTGGGAAAAAGGGAAGGAAACAAGGACAGGAAGAGAGATTGGGTACTAGTATTAATGTGAGCTAGGGGAATCGGATAACTCTATTTTATTCTAGGACGTTCAGTATAATAGTTTTTTTTTTTTTATACATTTGTAAGATAATATATTAAAGCCTTTCTTGGGTTTTAAATATATTAACATTATAAGTACCTTTACTTTTAAGGCGGAAAGAGTATTTTGAAATTTGAAACTTTCTTTTAACTTCATCATCAAAATACATTGCGTATAAAAAAAGACACGGTTACTACTTTTATATCGCTAGGTTCTTTATTCCTTTGTGGATTCTCCTTTTGTTAGTCACAGAATACACTTAAGTACCATAAAGTAAATGGCTTGATGTTAACACTTTATTTCAGATAGGACAAGCTTAAGAAAGCTAAATTAGTAGAAAATTCCATCGTTTGATGACTGCTATACATGAACTGGTACAAGGACCTGCCCATGCCGCCTCGAACTCGTAACCAAGATGGAGTAGTTCAACATTGTCAGCGGCCATTTTATCTTCATGGAAGGTAACGTTAAATGGGTCGAAGGATACATATGCAGAACATCGAGATTTAAAATTCTTCATATCCATTGTATTTGATTCGTAGCAGTATGGGTCGGAAGGAAGGCTGATAATTCTTCCAGATATTTTAAGCCAAATGTGAAATTTGTTTTGAATGCGGAAATTTGGGTCACAATTTTGAATCATAGCAGTGTATGTGGTACTTTGATTCTCAGATGACATTGATATTCCGACTGAGCAATTTGTCCCTGAAAATTGAGATTGTTCACCACGGTTTACACTCCCGTTTAAATAAATCACGAGTTCTTCTGATGCAGATTCAGATTTCAGCAAAACGTTTGGATGATACACGGAGTCATACTCCAGAAAAAAATAACAGATTGTATTGTTTTCCTTTGCATTCAACTCTAAAATGATAAAAAAAAAATCTGTTTAAAAAGTATTGCACAAATACGCAAAACCATAATTAAAAGTAGAATTCATTTCAGCAAAGCATTAATAGCAAGTGAAATTGTATCTAATTTCCTTTAGTTTTAAAATGTGGTTTCGTAGACATATAATTTAGAGATCGGAGCCATGCCTTAACTGATCATAGTCTGAGTGGAATCTAATACTATTGCTAGTAATACCCATTTTTTGTTCAAAATACCTTTGTCATAATAGACACTTGTCCCTTCGGGAAATGCTGCTTTTGTATCAGGTGGACACTGGAATCTACCATGCGCAGCCGTCCTCTCCTTCGTCGATTCGTACACAAACAGATAAAGGGGTCTGATATTCGGCTTTTCAAGAACACGTATGGTCTTGTAGTCCTGACATTTAGAACGTTTTAGCTAATTAATGTATATCTTCTTGAGGAATGAAGATGAATTCAACTTTTGTAATACGATATAACATAACTTGGGGCAGTTTACGCTTTAAAAACCGCGTATAAAATAAGTTGAAATAAGCTTCATTCCTTATAATTTAATTTCATTATTTACAAAGAGAATTTTCCTACAGAAAAAAACTTCAAATATATAGCATATTTTAAAAGTAACGTCAAGCGGAGTAATACGTTTTTGACGTAACTTATGTGACGTAGGCAAGTTATGTTATACAAAATATTATATGTTCTTCTGAATAATTCAGCCAATGAAATTGTTTGATACAAGTGAAATGAAATTATTAAAAAAATGAAAAAAGGGTGAAGATAAACAAACAGTGATCGATTTTTTAACAGGAAGCCTAGGGGCCACATCGCTCACCTGAGTACTGAGGCTGGGATAAAAGCAAAGATCAGTCTTATATTTAAAAACTTAAATGCACGAGTGGTCCTTTTGATCCCCCATTGTGGCCCCATCCTACCCCCGGGGGTCATAATTAAAGCAAACGAATCTACACAAGCAGAGGATGCTTCCTGGCCCAGTAGTTCTCGCCCAGTGGGAATTCTTAGGATTTTTCTTATGTATTCCTATGTAAAACTTTGACCCCCAAAATGGCCCCACCCTATCCCGAAGATCGTGATTTGAATAAACTTGAATCTACACTGCTTGAGTATGCTTCCATATGATTTTCATTTTTCATGGCCCAATAGTTTCGGAAAAGAATTTTTTTAAAAGATGCCATTATTTTTTCACTAATTCATAATTATCTCCCCTTAGAAAAGGACATGGCCCTTCATTTGAAGAAATTTGAATCCTTTTACCCAAGGATACTTTGTGGCAAGTATGATTGAAATTGGCCCAGTGGTTCTTGAGAAGGAGATGAAAATGTGAAAAGTTTATAATGACGACGACAACGACGACAGCTCAGGTGAGCTAAAAAAGAGGGCATAAATACAGAAATTCCAGAGGTTGGATCAGTTGCCTGGGAGGAGTAATCATCCCCTGTGACCAGCAACGTCCTCTGATTCGTGCATTGGTCAGGGGGACGAAATATTTCGAACTCAAGTTAAAAATAGCCTCACAATTGGTATTACATACAAAAATTTGTAAACAAGTCAGCCAAATACGATACAATTTAAGGTGATATTCCCTAATAAGGTCATTATAACGTCCATAAAATTTAAACAAAGGCATCGGTAAGTGTTTTCAAATTATCACTTCATTGACATTTACATAAAGTAGCCCCCAAAAAAGTAATTATATTGTGAAACATCAAACTTATATACAGAAGGTTTATTAATTTCTACGTAAATCAAATCATTGAATTTTTATTCAGATTTAAAATACTGAATGTGTTATAGATATATATTCGTTCATTATTTTTTAAGTGATACCCACACTAATTCAAAGTACATGTATCAAATTAATTAATAACGGATTATCCGTAGGCTTTACGAGTGTAAATAAGTAAAAAAGACTATTAGTTTTGCGAAACAACAGAGCCTTTGATTAAAATAAATTGCATGAAGTATGATAAAAAATAATAAATACATGAAAGAGTGATGAACTTACACAAACACAGGAGTCAAACAGTGTCACAATGACAAGAACAGCGGTTCCGAACATTATAATGCTCATGTTACATGGAATACCTTTATCCAGCTAAATTCTAGAAAAAGCTCTCTCTTTTCTTATAAAGTTGACCGTCATTTAAAGCGATTGAAATAAGGGTAGTTAATACTGAAAAGGTCAAAGATGCATCTATCGGACACGTAGCATTATTAAAGTCCAATTTTGACGTTACGCTGTTATCAATAATTACTAGTGTAAAGAAGAGTCAACAATACTTATAAAAGATATAAACATCAATGTGCCGAAAATTTTCATTTTCAAACCACTTTCAGGAAAACAACTTTAGCAAAATATTCAGAAAGTTCCTTTAGTTAAAATAATCTCTTCAAAACATTCAGATATTCTAAGCACATTTAGTAGTTTCATCCCAATGGTTTCAAATGTCAAAGCTTCATCCCTCGGTTAATTGGTAAAATTGCATCGTTTGTTACACTTAAAAGTCAACAGGTACCTCAAATCCAGATAATATTATTTAAGCAATGTAAAATTTAGATTATTTGAAACAGGCATTCGATCAGATTCCATGGAGTACTCTTTGTCATGACTGGCTATAGCTAGGAATAGATCTCATGATCAGAGAGCACGGTGGATTCCAATATTTTTATTGACGTTGAAGCTTTTGAAAAATACTTCATTAGAGTTTTGCTCATAGATTTTTTTTTCACAAACTTGCCGATTAATCTATTGTTAGATTACTTATTGTGCAAATGAAAACTATTTCAAGAACACTACTCTAGAGTTTTATTGTACGTGTGAATCACGCGATTAAATACCTCAAATTACGAGGGTTGTTCGAAAAGTTCGTGGACAATGTCGATTTCCGTTATATTACCCACTAGATATTTAAAAAAAGCATAATATACTAATCAATGTAATGTCCCCATGAAGGTTTTTGTTTTACACTGCCTTTATATTAAATAATTTAGGCAATATAAATTGATAACGATACATGGTAAAAAGAAGCAAAACAATTTTTTTTCACCTAATCTAATTTTATTTAAGGACTTTAACACAAAATGCAGAAAAGTGAAGGCAATCTAGAATTAAAAAATCGCACCGTTCAATACTGTTATTATCCTCCATTCAAAGGAATTAAGATCAAGACAAATGTTTCTCAAAGAGTTCACACAATTAAAGAAAAATCTTTATTGAAGGTAATTCCATGTATGGACTAGGTTGTCCTCTATATTTCCGCTAGATTCTGCTGCTGGAAAAGCACTAATCTCTGGTCCATCTTGTTCCATTTATGTTCTATCGGGTTGAGATGTGGATGACATTGAAGCTTACAGAAATTGTTTGTACCCGACAAAATTTATCCAACAGTACATAAGGTCTCCTTACAAGCATTCCCCACTCTTCCAGTTTCTTTCTAATAATTTGGATAATTAAAGACACTTAATTTCTAATGAGTGCAGAGCAATTGCACGTGCAGATAGGTTCCTTCCACAATAGATAGTAATTTTTTTGTAGTAGCCCTATTGATGTGCCGTTGCAGTACGTGTATACGCCTTGACCATTGGCACTTTCCGTTCCGGTTTCAGTGAATTTCCGGTTAAACCCTAGGATGGTTTAGTGGCATTCGTTGAAAATCTAGCAATTTTAAATGATTATAAGGGATACATGTAAGCTTTGTGCATCTTCCTGACGGTATTTTTGAACGGTTTTAATAAAATAAACAAATACAAAGGAAGGAAATACAAATCTTCTTTACTACCACCAGCTTGGACCATGTCAACTTTACTTCACATAGTCGTTCGTACATACACGGCATTTCAAACAAGCTTTTTTTCTGTTTTTCCTAAACAACTAAAGATGGAGAACTCATGGAAATTTAATTAAATGAAAGATACACCCGAAAATATATGAAACTCGCACTTGATACTTTTTAACAAAAGCGGTCATGGATGAATAATTACACATTCGATTCCAATTTTTTTTGGCCGTAGCAGGCCATCATTAAAAATTAAGTCAAAATTGTTAACAACTAGTTAATTAATGTAAAGGTTTTTAAATACTTAAAATAATAAAAGTAGGGACTTAGAAATTTTGACAAGTATATGATAAGTGAAAATATTGGTTTTGTTGATGTTAAAAATTTCATTCCATTCGATAACAGAAATAAATTTACTTTATTCTAAAATCAACATTTTTTTTTACCTGCGGAGCATTATTAACGGCAATGTAACGTCAAAACATTGCCTTAAGAATTTCTTTAAAAAATTACTACCCCTACACATTATCCAATGCCAACTCATTAAAACCTTTTTCTAATATTTTACATTTTAACAATTGTTCTCGATGTTTATATTCCTTTGTAAAGGTTTAAATTACTTTTATTACTTAACTCTGCTTTTACGGGATAAGCAACTCTGAAGAGCTTATGTCTTTTTTTGACGTTCCAACTTTTGAAAGTGTTTGTTTATATTTTCACAGTTCTTCACAGATTGTCCTCACCCGCAATACAGTCTCTGTTACTCAGATACTGTCTGTACTATTTGTCCACACTTGCACAATTCGCTTGTGTCATTACCCCCCCCCCCAACATTTTCAGAGTTGATTCAGGATTTTTCCTGCGCTGTGTAAAACACAAGATTGCATCGTTACGTTCTGAAACGTCACAGTTTTTTCGATCTCAGTGAGGACTACCTATCTTCTTAAGGGACTCCGACCCTCAGCCAGGAAGGACAACTCTTTAATTTATAATTTAATTCAAAAAGTCTTTAAATGACGCTTGAAAATTAAATCTTTTCATTCAGCACATTTCATTATATGCCTCTGAATGTGCTTCAAAGTTCTTTGAACTTCTCAGAAAAGTTTAATTAAAAGTAGAAATTTTTATCCCGAAAAAGCATTTTAGATACCAATATTTATTAACATGATATGGAATTAGTAGTGATTTATGGAGCTTTTCAAAGATTCTGTAGCACATTGAGAAAAATTTAAATTTGTCTGATAAGATGTATTGAAGACTACAGTTGTGTAAATTTTACAGCCCCTTGATGACCTTAAATGTTCTTTGTACGACCGAGTTCGCCGGTTTACTAATGTGCATAACTATCTTGATTTGTTTAGAACAACTTTCCGTACTATTTCAAATTCAGTAATTTTTATTTCAATTACTTCTCTGCTGAAAATAATAATAAAAAAAATTGACAGAGAACCTGCATTTGCAACACACAAGGCGTAGGATTATTATCAGAACCTTTTAATGGATGAGGGAAGAAGTCGCCCCATATATGTAGCAGTCCCGCTACAATGTTTTTTTAGAGCAGTCCCAGAGCATCCCCAAATTCGGCGCTAGATCAGTCCCACAACAGTCTTGTCCAAAAGCAGTCTCAAAGACCCGTGGCTGCTCTATGGGACTGTAAGAGTGTTAGGTCGAGTTTAATAGGTAAAGTAGTTTTACGAGTTAGGGTTTAAAAAAAGATAATTTCTATCACGGACGTGCTGAACGTTTTGAAGTCGATCCAGGAAAGTCAATGTAAGTGGGATCAAAACTTAAATAACTTATAATTAAGTAATCGTCAAGATGAACTTTTCAGAATAGGGGAAAAGTACAACGATGGTGGCGATTATGGCCTCATTCCCGACAGCACCGAGGTCACTGTTAATGACGATACTGTCGCCGATCATGACACAGGTCATACTGCTGATACTTGTACTGTTGATAAAGACTCTGCGACATCGTCAGCTGCTGACAATAAGCTTGAATCGGGAAGAGAAACTAGCGTAGATTTGATTTAGCGAATTTTATCAAATTCTTATCAATGTAAATGTATATATAAGTGCTTATCTCATACATGTGGATGATACAGGTCGTTGGATAAACCTATGCTTTTTCAATGAGTAGACGCTTTATCAATAGCACTTCCGATTTTGACATGATCCCTCGCTTCGAGATTTAATTTTATTAAAACTTTTATTTGTAAAAAT